>CM042009.1:44445544-44518044 GCA_023525715.1 Cichorium intybus
AAATGAACGTTATTAACATATACTAAAAATTAGTAAGGACTAAGGAACAACCAAGTGAAAGCAAAACACAGTTTTGAACAAGAGTCGACCAAATAGAGTGGAAGTTTTAGTCATTTGAATAAGGGGAGTGATTTTTTTTAACATATTATAAAACCTTTTAAAACATTAAGTGTTGTGTATAGATAAAAATTGTTGTGTAACTATGAAAAAAAATGATAAAAGAATATTATAGACATTTCAAGTTGGTCAAGGACCAGTGGGCCTTTTAAATCTTTATTTAGAACTAAGTCTATAGGGTGTGCAATACTTTCATGACATTTCATGACAGTCATCACGTCAGCGACACGTCAGCAAGACAACCCCATGATACACTCCAGTAAATGCAAGACAACATAACATCCCTTTTAATTTCAACCTCATCAATCTATTTCACGTTTTTTTAAATTAAAATCAAACATTATAAATTAATTTAAAAAAACATAATATTAAAATTAAAATCAAAACATTACATTAAATTAAAAAAAATTAAAATAAAAAAGACTAGACATTTCCTAAAAAAAAAAAAACAAGTTATCCAAATATTTTTTTCGAATTTTTTCTTTCAACACCTCGAGTGCCTCTGAGGTCACGATCACGACATAATCCCGTTTCTCACAAAACTTGAAAATCCAACCGCGTTTCTTGAATTTCGTTGAAGCGGTTGAATTGTTCAACGAGAGCATCGACCTTGTCCCCGACTTGATCTTTGGATGACGAGGCGGAGGCGGCTCATTTCGCTCGGTCGCGACCGATCGGGCGGGTAGGCGGGTCTTCCGGTGGAGTGTCGTCTTCGAGGTCAATCGGGTCTCGAGCGTCGGAAGCGTAATCGTAGGATTTCGAAACCCTCGCACGTTGGGATCCCGAACTCGAAACGACGGAATCGGGAACAAGTAGCCATTGAGTTTCTAAACACTGTAACTTTTACATATAAATATATTTTGCAGTATTAACTATTAACCGCTTATTAGACATAGTTTCAAGTATGTTGGACAATTATTAATGATACTACCAAAATGCATAGATGTAACAATCCGAACCTAAATTTATTGACTAAACTAATAGCATCTTGATCAACTTAAAACCATGTTGAAAGTTATTGGTAGTCAGTAGTTTATAAGGTGGTCAGTCTTTTTTAAATGTATCAACATGGGACGAGTTTTTATAAACTCTCCGACTTAAACTCATTTGTGCTCTTTTATTCACGTGAGACGAGTTGTTACAATAGATAAATAATTTGAGCAATGCGGATGATTGCAAGTGAGGAGACGATCACAGTGATATACTATTACTCACAATAGAAAGAATGTTTAACATCAAGTCAATTATTTTATTTTAAGAAAATCAATGATCACATGTACGAGTGTGGTGTATTTATGGTGAATTATGTGGGATCTTAATAATTAATTGATACAGAAAATATTGTCTCCGATATTAATAAGGTGATAATAATAAACATTAACAGGTACATTTGGGTCCTTGTTAATTCCCGACTACGCTCCATGATTTGATAGTTCATTCATCCATACTTGGGTTATTTCGGAGTTATACCATTTGTTAAATTTAAGATACACTGCCATGATGATAAAATAAAACAATCGACTATAAAAGTAACTTTAAACTTTTAAATTCTTTAGAAAAAAGACGTTGCAAATCATGATTAGCGTAACAAATCTTATTAGGGATTGTGGGTCATCGTCAATCTTAAATGTGTTAAAGTTGTAAAGTGAGCATCCGCGATGGTACCTTTGTAGATGCCAGCAAATGTCATTAATAGGCAAGTACAAAACTTATCATGAAGTGGGGTGGTAGAATGGTGAGAGGCCAAAGGTTAGCATCTACGAGACTCCAACCCAAAAGGTATTTTAGCACACGACATGGTAGAAGACCCCCACTCAATGTAGGTTGCCTTTTTGTACATACAAGGATGCTACATTCTAAAATTATTTAAGGAAAAACATATGGATTTGTATTTATTAGATATTAATCTTTTAGGATGTATTTGACAAAACTAGCTGGAGTTGTAAATTTTATTTGTACCGAAATATTCGAGAAAAATAGTTGACAGCTTTTAAATGTGTAAAATGATGAAAAAACCAAAAACTAAAAACTAAAAACTCCAAAAAACTACTTAAAATAGCTTTTGGATTAGGAGTTTTTTGTTTAAAATAAAAATTAAAAACTCCTACTGCCAAACAAACTTTTTCATTTTTTTCGAGTTTTTTTCTTAAAAGCTAAAATATTCCAAAAAAAAAAAACTCTCAAAAACTACATGTTGAACACGCCGTTAGTTTGATGGCAGATATTACAGGTAGCAAACCGAATCCGAAACATTTGATCTCTGTATTTTTATAGAAATATTATTCTATTAAATCTGATGTATAAACATTATATTACAAATTTGGGGTATGATTTTTCTCATCAATTATTGTATGGATATGATACTAAATGGATAAATAACAATTGTCTAAATTGGATGGTTTATTTACAAACTTGTTTCTTTGGACAAAATAAACAGATTGAATACAGGTAAATATTTAACGTTCGTTCTACATATGAAAAAGCCATATACAGTTTCACCATAAAGGGTTAACAAAAACATATTCACCACCAAAAATTTAACAAATGGAAGGACCAATTTTATCAAGAATGCCTCGAGTAATTATAACAAAAACCATTTACCTTCTCAATACCAATTAGCAAAAAATACTATCAATTAATGCATAAGCAGTTTGCGTTTGTTTGAAATTATCATAATGCTTCAAACAGTCGCATATGCGCATGTGTCCGGTATATTAACAATGAAAAGAACACTTAAAATGTGTGTTAAAATGTATCTTTTAAGACATGTACACATCTCTATCCAAGTCTTTTCTTTCCTTTTGTCGACCTCTCCTTCGTCATTTTCTTTTTGTGCAATTGGAAGGCATATACCACTTTAGCAACAGTCTTTTCACACATACAACTCGTTATTAAAGAAATTGAAGGGTTGTCCCAAGTTCACTTCCAATATGGTTAACACCTTTTTGTTGAATACTTGAAGGGAGATTTCATAAATGTTTACTCATGCCCAAACATGGTTAAGCTTTGGTTTAGATAAAATAAAAAGAAAGAAAAAGAAAGAAAGAAAAAAAAAACATCCGGCTCTCATATGCGGAGGAAGACTGGGGTATTTTTTTCAATCAACTATGGGTCACTTTGGGGTGTTTGAGATTGCTTATTTAAGGTGATTATTTACTTATTGTGGTTTGTCAGTGTACATATGCAATTTTTAGGGGTGTTCGGGATTGCTTATTTAGAATAACTTATGCTTATTTGTAAAAGTGTTTATCGACTTATCCGGTGTTAAAATGGAATTTAAAAAAAAAAAAGTTTGGTTTAACTTATTCGGTAGCAAAACATAATAAGTTAATAAGTTGTTGTTTAGTGTTTGAGAATTTTTTCTTATAAATATAAAATGATCAATAATGGCTTGATATATATACACATATAGTTATAATAATAGGGTTAATATGGTAATTCTGTTTAAATAAATTATAACTTATCAAAAACTGTTTATTTAAGTTAATAAGCAATTTTAACATAAAATCATTCAAACACTAAAACAGCTTATTAACGGTGACAAATAGCTTATTTAGTGTTTGTGTAGTATAAATTTGAAAATGTTTATTAACTTAAATAACAAGTTTTTGATTAATTAGTAGGTTCTAACTTATTTAGAATGACTTATGATTTATTTAAACCAAATTACCGTATTAACCTTATATATATATATATATATATATATATATATATATATATATATATATATATATATATATATATATATATATATATATATATATATATATATATATATATATATATATATATGTGTGTGTGTGTGTGTGTGTGTATGTGTGTGTGTGTGTGGGGGGGGGGGGGGAGGTGGAGTGAACATAGTGTTGTTATATATATAAGCTTACGTATTAAACCTGTGATACAACGTTGTGTTACATATATATATCACTTATTTCCTTATTCCCGTATTTTTCCTTCTTTGATCGTGCAGTTCCTCGAAGTTAACATATGAAATTGCATCCTTGTCACATATATTCCCAAAGGTTAAGAAAAATTGGACATTCTCGTGCAGCGATTCTTTCTGGTCTGGTAAATCATACTCACGACTTCCATAATCCAAGTCTTCTTTTGATTCTTTGTATTGTGCGTGTCCAATTAGTTTATCTCGTAGAAATCAATCACACTTACAAGTAGTAATACACATTACAAAGTCGATTGAGGCAGAATAAGCAATTGGATTACGGAAGTCGTGAGAATCATTTACCCAAAAGAATCGTTGAAGAAGAATGTTCGGATATATTGTTTGCGCGCCTTCGCGTCGCGACGGAGGGAACAGTCGCGTCGCGAGCACTGTAATACCCGGATATATTGATCGCGTTTTTACTCGTCTTCGCGGTCGCGGGGAATTGTTGTCACGTCGCGAGGAGTCTTCAGAGGGCTATTTTTTTCTTTTTCAAACTTCGTTTTTACCCTCTCTTTTCACCTGTGTGTCCGTACATTTAATAAACACAATTTTTTTTATGTTTTTTATGTTTTTATGAAATAAAAAAAAATAAAAACAAACAAATCAACACACTACACACTTATGCTTTGCATAAGTGTAAATAAGGGTTTGCAGTGAACACACCCACAAAGTTCTCGGGTTGCCTCCCGAAAAGCGCTAAGTTTAACGTCTTCAGCCGGACGCAGTGCCTTATGCTCAATTGGTTAGATTTTTGGATTAGTTAAAGCAATTTTTTCAAACACTGCTTGTGAGTTATCCACCAATTGAACGTAAGGCTTTAACCGTTGTCCGTTTACTTTAAACGGTTCTCCTCCTTTTTCTGGTTGAATTTCTATCGCACCATGTAATGCAACATCTGTTACTACATACGGACCAGTCCATTTGCTTTTTAATTTGCCACGAAAGAGTTTGAGACGTGAATCAAATAGCCACACCAATTGTCCTTTATGAAATTGTTTTCGGACAATATGGCGGTCATAAAAGTCTTTTGTTTTTTCTTTATAAATTTTTGCACTCTCATACGCCTCCTTCCTTATCTCCTCCAGTTCTGATAACTGTAACTTTCTCTCTTCACCTGCATAAGTTAAATTAACATTAGCGCTTTTGATTGCCCACATGGCACGGTGCTCTATCTCCACAGGTAAATGGCATGGTTTGCCATACACAAGTCTATACGGGGACATTCCTATGGGGGTTTTATATGTTGTCCGATAGGCCCATAAAGCATCATCTAATCGAATTGACCAGTCCTTTCGGTCTGGTCTGACTGTCTTTTCTAAAATTCTTTTAATTTCTCGATTAGAGACCTCCGCTTGTCCACTTGTCTGTGGATGATATGGGGTACCAATTTTGTGGGTAACGCCATAGTGTTTTAAAACTTTTGCAAAATGTCTATTTTTGAAGTGGGAACCCCCGTCACTTATGATGGTTCGAGGGATTCCGTGCCTTGAGAAAATGTTCTTTTTTACAAATTTGCATACGACATTGTGGTCGTTTGTTTTGGTAGCTTCAGCTTCTACCCATTTGGATACATAGTCAACCGCTAATAAAATATATAAATTTTCAAATGATGTGGGGAATGGACCCATGAAGTCAATGCCCCAAACGTCAAAGATTTCGACAATTAGTATTGGGGACATCGGCATCATGTCTCGCCTTGAAATTCCCCCCATCTGTTGACATCTATCACAAGCTTTGACATAAGTGTAAGCATCTTTGAATAGAGAGGGCCAGAAAAAACCGCTTTGGAGAACTCGATGCCCAGTCTTTTTGGCACTGAAGTGTCCTCCGCATACGTATGAGTGACAGTGATGGAGAATGTCCGTCTGTTCGGCGTCTGGCACACATCTTCTGATAACTTGGTCCGCTCTTATTTTGAACAGATCTGGATCCTCCCACAGATATTGCTTGGTTTGGGAGAAAAAGTATCTCCTTTGTTGTGTGGTCCAGTGTTGCGGTGTTTTTCCTGTTACAAAATAATTAACCAGATTAGCAAACCATGGTAATTTTTGAACAGAAAACAGTTGCTCATCAGGGAAATCCTCCCGTATAGTTTCCCCTTGAATTTCATCGGTTTTGATTCCGGAGAGATGATCAGCCACCACATTTTTAGATCCCTTTTTATCTCGGATCTCTATGTCGAATTCCTGCAACAAAAGTACCCACCGAATGAGCCGTGGTTTTATTTCCTTCTTTTCCATCAGATGGCGGATGGTGTTGTGGTCTGTGTACAAAATAACTTTAGATCCCCAGATATAAGATCTAAATTTATCTAGAGCGTAAACAACCGCCAAAAGTTCCTTCTTAGTGGTGGTATAATTAAGCTGTGCTTCGAAGAATGTTTTGCTTGAATAGCAAATAACAACTGGTTTCTTGTCCACTCTTTGTCCCAATACTGCTCCCACAGCATAATCACTAGCATCACACATTATTTCAAAAGGAAGAAGCCAATTAGGTGCTTGCAAAATTGGTGCTTCAGTTAATTTATGTTTCAGAATTGTGAATGCTTCTTGACAGGCGTTATCAAAGATAAATGGTGCATCTTTTAATAACAGTTTGCACAGTGGTTTATAAATGGTACTAAAATCTTTAATGAATCGTCGGTAAAATCCGGCATGTCCAAGAAAGGAACGAATACCTTTTACCGAGCTTGGTGGGGGAAGTGTGGAAATGATTTGTACTTTGGCTCTGTCAACTTCAAAACCGCGTTCTGAAACGACATGCCCAAGTACAATTCCTTCCTTGACCATGAAATGGCTCTTTTCCCAGCTTAAAATTAAATTAGATTCTGTGCATCTTTTTAGTACATTTTCCAGCTGTTTTAAACAATTTTCAAAAGAGGAGCCAAATATCGAAAAATCATCCATAAAGATTTCTAGTGATTCTCCCACCATATCAGAAAATATAGCCATCATGCAACGTTGGAACGTGGCGGGAGCATTACATAATCTGAATGGCATCCTTCGGAATGCGAAGGTGCCATAGGGACAAGTAAAGGTTGTTTTAGCCTGATCCTCGGGATGGATGGCAATTTGATTGTATCCCGAGTATCCGTCTAAAAAACAGTAGAATTTCTTTCCAGATAGTTTTTCGACTATTTGGTCTATAAATGGGAGTGGGAAATGATCTTTTGACGTTACTGCATTCAACTTGCGGTAGTCGATGCAAACTCTCCATCCTGTGATTGGTCTGGTGGTCATTTTTTCTCCGTCTTCTGTTTCTACCACTGTGATTCCTGATTTCTTAGGCACTGTTTGGGTTGGACTTACCCAATCGCTATCTGATATTGGGTAAATGATGCCAGCGTCCAACCATTTGAGTACCTATTTCTTAACCACTTCTATGAGATTTGGGTTCAGCCGTCTTTGTGTTTCTCGGGATGGTTTCATTCCTTCTTCGGTAATGATTCTGTGCATACACGTTGCTGGACTTATCCCCTTCAGATCTGCTATTGTCCATCCAATAACTTCCTTGTACTTTACCAACACTTCTAACAACGTTTCTTCTTGAGCACCTGTTAAATCAGCAGAAATGATTACAGGTAAAGTTTTGTTAGCTCCCAAAAATGAATATTTCAAGTGGTTTGGCAAAGTTTTCAATTCTAAAACCGGTGGTACTTCAAAAGATGATTTTAACGGTTTTGAAAAATTTGTGGGTAATTTATCCACTTGTGGGATCCATGGTGTTCTTCCTTGACTTTGGAAGACTTCTTCCATCAGTTATGCTTCTTTTGTGTCCATGTCCTCAATCCTGGTATTATTAAGAAAACTCTCCAATTTATCAGAATGTAAGATGGTTGGTGTAGCTTGATGCACTAAGTCATCAACTACATCAACTTGATAACACTCGTGTTCCGTTGACGAATTATTAAATGTGCTAAAGACATTTAACCGCAGTTTTCTGTTTCCAAAAGCTATATCCATTGCTCTCGTTCTGCAATTAATTTGGGCATTTGTTGTTGCCAAAAATGGTCGTCCTAAAATAATTGAAGCTTGACTTTCTTTATAAGTATGTTCAGTATCAAGTACTAGAAAGTCAACTGGATAGTAAAATTCATCTACCTTGATTATAACATTGGTCAACATTCCCCTTGGAATTTTTGTGGATTTATCAGCAAGTTGTAAAATGATATCAGTATGTTCTAGATTGCCTAGTTCATATTGATCAAAGAAATTTCCAGGAAGAATGTTGACTCTTGCTCCAAGATCCAAGAGTGCCTTTTTTATGTTAATGTTACCCAAGGTAACAGAGATTAAAGGTGCTCCTGGGTCTTTAAGCTTGGGAGGAAGAGAATTGGAGACTATAGAACTTGCATGTTCTGTTCAGTCTACTTTCTTGGGGTGACGCGATTTTAATTTTCTTTTCTGAATGCACAAATCTTTCAGAAATTTCGCATATGAAGGGACTTCTCTGATTAATTTGACTAAGGGAATGTTTATTTTGACTTGGGAAAAGACTTCCCACATGTCTTCCGACTTAGTCCTTTTTGTGTCTTTAGAGGTCGATGGTTCAAGGGCTGAAGGATATGGTGCGATGTTATTTTGTTGTTCATTTTCCGTTTCTTTTTCTTTTAAAATTTTTTCTAGTTCCTCTTTTTCATTGTAAATCTCCTCGGTATCACTTTCTTCTTCTAAAGTTGGGTTGGGAAGAGAACTTACCTGATTGTTGACTTTCTTCCCGCTTCTTAAGGTGATGACTTGGTTGACTTAATGTTCTTTCCCCGGCCTTTGACTGTGAGAAGGATTCACAGTTGTGTTGCTCGGGAATTTTCCTTCTTCTCTTTTTCCGAGTTGTTCTGCCAGCTGGGCTATTTGGTTCTCCATAGCTGCGATTGTTTTGGTATTGGTATCGGTTTTCTGATACGTCTGGGTGATGAATTCCATTATTTTGTCTAGCTTTGTTCCTTCATTTTCTGGTTCTTTTCTGCTTGAACTTCCTTCTCTTCCATTGTGGTTGGGTTGAAATGTCCGTTGTTGGTTTTAATGCTAGTTTTGATGCAGTCCTCTCTGATTGTTGTTGTGAAAATTTCCTTGATTGTTGTTATGAAAATTTCCCTGATTGTTGGGTCTGAAAGGTCTTTGTGGATTATGGTATTGACCATATCCACTTAAGTGGTTAAGTTCTTCATGAGTTTTTGTGCAATTGTGCGCATTGTGTCCGGTGTTTCCACAATTTGCACATGGCTTTTGTCCCTGCAAAACATTAGTACCTTTCTCTTTTCCAAGGCTTGTAAGCAATAAGTCAACCTTTTTGCTTAAAGACATGATATCAGATTTTACTCCATTTTTCCATGTTTTATCAAGTGCTATTGTTGCAACAGTTTGATTTGGATTCTCTTGTTTTTTTGTTGAGTAATTAGCTTTTGAACCATTACTCAATTGTTCTAGAAATCTCCAAGCATTTTCACTATCTTGCAACATAAACGTTTCACTTGAGGCAGCATTTATCATAGATTGGTTCGTGTTATCCACTCCATCAAAGAAATACCTTACAAGTTGCCAACGAGGGAATTCATGATGCGGACAAGATCGTAGTAATTCCTTAAGACGATCAAAAGCATCATGAAATTCTTCGTTGGGTTTTTGCGAAAAATCTTGTATTGCTTTTCTTATTTCCGTTGTTTTACTTGCTAGGTAAAATTCTTGTAAAAAATTGGTTCTCAATTGATCCCAAGTATTAATACTTCCAGGAGCAAGTGATGTAAACCAATATTTTGCTTTTTCTTTTGAAGTAAATGGAAATAAATGTAGTTTAAAGGTATCTCTATTGGTTTCCCTCGGTGTGTTTGCGTTAGCTATTGCAAGAAATTCATACAAGTGATTATAAGGATCCTCATCTTTATAACCACGAAAAAGTGGAATTACTCCAATTAATTGTGGTCTAATTTCTACAATATGTTCATTTCCATATGGAAATATTATAGGTGAAGGATCATCATAATCTCCTGGTTGAAAGTGAGATGCTACAGAGTGTCTATTGGGTTGATCAAAATAACGAGGATGAAATTGGAATTGATTACCTTCATGAAAGCCACCGTTGTGTCGATTTGTGCCATTCCAATTGTTGGTGTTATCTCCTTGATATCCACAATTATTGCCATTGTTTCTGAATTGTGGAGGATTTGGTGGATGTGCTTGTGGTATGGGATTATGAGGACCAATTTGTGGAGGTTGTATGTGTGATTCATCGGGAACATCTTCTACTAATACTTCGTCCAGATTCATGGTTTCAAATAAACGTCTTGCAATTCGATTGTTTCTAATAGTTCTTTCAGGCTCAGGATTAAATAACAATGGTGAATTGTTGCTACTATGTCTTGCATGCATAAACAAGTGAGTTTGCTCAAAAAAAAGAAAATAATAAAAAATAATAATAATAATAATAACTTTAAGCAACTCTTTAGAAATTAAGTGCACATAATCCCCGGCAACGGCGCCATTTTGACAACGCGATCGTCACACGCGTCAAAAACAATTTATAACCCACTATTACTACGTAGATAGGGCAAGCGGGGTCGAGTCCACGGGGATTTAGTGGTTAATCTTTAACGAGTTGTAAAGTAAATATTGATTGTGATGGTAAAAATATTGAAATAGTAACTTGAAAATAGAGAAAGAATTACTTCCGGTTTAGTTATCAACAATTAGGTTCGCATGTTTTACTATAATGATTCCGATATAATTACTTTGACATAATTATAATTTACTAACAATTGCTATTAAATGGGTAAATACATAACATGTTGAATCAATTGTTTGTCTTTGTCTAACAATTTAGTAGATTAGGTACAAACAATGGTTTGGAAATATTATGTTTTATCTAAATAATAGTAACATTACAACTTATTAATCATATTAATTGGGCACAAAGTATATTAAGCGATTATTCGTCTTAACTCGTTATTTAGAGGAGATAGGCACGAATAATAAGTTGATAATACTATGTCTTGAAAATATGATAACAAGTAGAAGTAGACACAAATGATTCACTAGTTGCATTTAATGATATGAGAGTTTAATAGTTACAATAGTAAAACATTTGGTCGGAATCAAAGTAAAAACATGTTACACTAAAGGTATGATAACATTACCGGAAGTAATCTGAAGAGATTAGCCTTCCATTCGAGTGATGATCGTGGCGATAGTCTTGGTGTTCCTCGGCATGTAGGTTGGTGCTTTTACCCTTCGAATTATCTTGAATTACTACTAGAATTACCACCGAAATGGAGAATCTATTGGTTCTAAACAACTAACTAAGAGAGATTTCGAGATATTACAACTGATTGAGAGTGTTGGAGTATTCTTATGAGAATTGGAGTAAATTGGTGTCTGAAAACGTGAATTGGTGTGCCTCTATTTATACTTGCTGAAACACAGCGCTCGCGTCGCGACCAATGGTGTGTCGCGTCGAGTGTTGCTTTTGGTCGGCCACTTATCTGGTCAGTGCATCTTGTTGGTAGTCTCGCGATCAAAGTTGGTGTTGTCGCGTTGGTGTCTTCGCGATCGAAAAGTTGGTGTTGTCGCGTTGGTGTCTTCGCGTCGAAAAGTTGGTGTTGTCGCGTTGGTATCTTCGCGTCGCGACCAATGCTTCCGTCGCGTCGCGATTGCTGTAGGGTCTGGATCCTTGTGTTTTGCTTCTCTTCACGTCGCGACACAGGGGTCTGTCAAGTCGCGATTGCTGAAGCTTTTATGAGTTTTTCGCATTTTTGCTCTTTGATTTGGAGCATCACTTCCTCGGGTTTGGTTGTTTTCTCAGAGTTTCTTACGTCTTGATTCATTCTTGTTCCTGAAATAAAGCCATAAAAGTTAGCACACAAATCCCTCGTGTTTTCCTCACACCAGCAGCTCCGGAGAACTCTGTTCAAGTTAAACATGAATCGTAATTCATGTTTAGCCACCTGTTAATATAAGCCTGTTTTGATGTTGAGCTTATCAGGATTTCCTATGGTAATTACCATAGTTCTGGCAGATTTGCATCTGCAACACAGTAGTGGGCCGTGATGTGCAGTGTATGAACAAATGAGATATTCTCTCGTTAGCTTGCAATTTTAGTGAGGATGTCTGGGGACGAAAGACAAATTAATCATAATTCTTTTGAGAGAAATAATGATATTATAATAGGCTTTCCCCGTGATTTGTGAGATGTTTTCTATGCGAAAACAAATGGCTAGCTTGGGCTAGTGTTGACCCGACAGTAGATCTATTATCACCGCCAGACTTTTGGGAGTCTGTGGTGTGCATCAGGAGCTGCCGTTGGAATGTGAGCTTTTGCCTGGATATTAGGAAAACATGCATTCTTATATGAAATACGATCTATTTGGTTACAAACGAGGTAGGTTAGACGGGTCTGTCTGAACCATATCTGTTATAAAGAAGCATTTTGCATGTTTTAAGGCAATTCTTGTGTTTCTTCGTGTTGCACAAAAATATGGTTTTCGTGTGCCTCTGAGTGTTTTTATGCGATAAAACGGTCTTTTAATGATAGTGTTTTATTGTAAAAATAAAGCACTATTAGTTGTGGCATCGATTTTACATTCAGATTTTTCACAAAACATACAAATGTAACTATGCATACAAAGTGTTTGTGAAAACATCTCAATGAAGTATTTGTGTTGAACTTGGAATCGGCATCCACAAATCACAACATCTATATAGTTGTCTCTTTCCCCTTATCCTTCATACTGAGCTATTGACTTGGAATCGGCATCCATAAATCCAACTCTTTCCCCTTATCCATAGTATTTTTTTATTTAGATTTTTATCGATTCAAATATTGTTCTTGGTATATCTAGATTTTTTACTTAAAGATTTTACTTTCTTTAGTTGAGTGAGGAATGGAAATTATGATTAAGCATTAGACTTGGAAGCATTTGTTAAAACTGTCGACAGTGCACCCAAAGTAAGATTTATATATAATTTTTTTATTATAATTACAGATTTATCTGCCTTGCTCTCATATTCAAAGAGCTTAATGTTATCTTATTTTCTCTTTTTTTTCCTATTATGTTCCATTAAGATTACCAGTCATTCAGGACCTCATTGCAAAAGTTAGACGGACTACCCAGTGTAGAGGCACTCAAAAATATGTCCACATGTCATGTCTAAACAATTGGGGTTAACCAGGGTAAGTTCTAGAACATGTTAAATAATCGCTTAATTCTATTAATTATTACTGTTGTACAATTCATGATTTCTGTCAACCGTTGTTGCAGGATGGTTTTGCTTTTTCTCACTGGCTCATTGCACAGAATGTAGGGCGGTGTTCATACTGCGTGCAAATGTTCCTCATGATAGATGGTGGTTGAGGTTGAAATTTCAGTTGATGGTTACTAGAGATCATGCATTTATTTTTGTCATTGTTCAACTGGTATGAAGTCTTATATCTTCTGCATGGCCAATCATATTTTCTTTGATAAATTAAAAAAAAAAATTCAACAGATTGTAGCGTTCTTAGGTGTGTTAGTCTACAAATTTGGTGGAGATGAACTCAGAGAAATGTTTGGATATGAAGAACACCTGTACGAGTTTTATACAATGGCTGGTAAGTAAAGCTAAATTATGTCTCATGTGTGGGTGATGTTATGATAACTTTGATGAGACGAGTGTCAATTTTGGCATCGTACTTTAACTTAGCGAGAAGTTTTTAATGATATAAATATTATGTAAATGAACTTTTACCTTGTATATTAAACATTTAGCAATAATGGGAATTAATTAAATCAGGATAAGGGTATAAAAGGAAAAATCATTGGTCAAACGGCTTAAATTGAAGGGCTATTATGTAAAGGCCTGTTCTAACCACTCATTTTCTCAAATTACAGTATTGGAAATTGTTTCGGTGGGATTACTGTATGGTTTCTTCATAGCCATAATATGTGGAACGCCACTATCACATTCTTGCAAAACAAGAACTTACAAAGGTTACCAAGAGCTATGAAAAAAATTTATAATCGACTTTTTATTTTGTTTTACTTCTTTTGAGTTTTTATTGATGAAAGTTGATTGTTATATATAATAGGAGTACATTGTTGAAGACAGAGACGTGAACAAGGATGTTGCTGAACTTGACCCAACCATGTTACAGAGCTAAGAATGTTGGGTCTCTATTGAGCATCGAAGTTGTATATTGAGAGATGATTATATAAAATTGCGTTGTACATTTATTTATTTTCACACATACAAATGATTGATTAATTCATGCCTCATAGTGTAACTTCAAAAATATGGCCATTTGTTCTTCCTTCGTTTGTTTTTGAAATATGTATGAAGCATTTTCCTTGATATTAATTCCATCGATAGCCTATTGTTAGAAAATTGGAATTTCATAAGAGTTAATGTTTGGGTAAACATACATACACAATTACATACTTCTTATATCAACTACTACTAGAGTGATATTTAGTCAGGACAAAAATAAGAGATGGCCGATGGTCAAAGGTCCCTCCTCTTGCAATCCTTCATGTGTTTCGTTTTCATGTATTTTGTTCCAAATATTTGTCTATGTAACAATATTATTGATTTCGTCGTGATGACTGCAAAGTCGATGGTTATTTATATAAAAGACCAAAGAAATAATTATTTTATTAAAAAACTTCTCCATTAGTTTTTCAAATAAATTATTGTTTAGATTTATTAATTAACTGTTTATTTATATTATCCCGTGTAATTCACGGGTCTTACAACTAGTGTATATATATATATATATATTTATATATATATATATATATATATATATATATATATATATATATATATATATATATATATATATATATATATATATATATATATATATATATATATATATATATATATATATATATGGTCCCGTTCCGGTGAGGACTCTTTTTTCGGTAAGGACTCGTAAGGACACCTCAAAAAAATTGAAAAAAAATATAAAAAAAATACAAATAATAAAATCGAGAATAGTACTATATCATGATCCAAAAAAATTGGAAAAAAATATTTGGATCATTGAGAAACAGAAATGATCCACAAAAATTTTTATTTTGTGGATCATTGGTTCATTATAAAAAAAATAATGATCCAAAAGTTTTTTTCCGAATTTTTTTTCTCCAATATAGTACTATGATCCATTTTATTATTTATATTTATTTTTTATTTTTTTTCAATTTTTTTAAGGTGTCCTCACGAGTCCTCACTTTAAGAAGAGTCCTCACCCGATCGCTTATCTATATATATATATATATATATATATATATATATATATATATATATATATATATATATATATATATATATATATATATATATATATATATATATATATATATATATATATATATATATATATATATATATATATATATATATATATATATATGATCGGGCGAGGACTCAAAAATTGGTGAGAACTGTGAGAACAATGAAAAAAATAAGTGGATGAGATTTAAACTTATTTATCGTCAAAATATCGCTAGATGATATGCCATTTATGTAATTATTTACGAGATTTTGGCAATTTCCGACGAAGATTAATTGTTTAGAGGATTAAAATAGAAAAAGAAATAAGAAAAAAAATAAAAAAAAATAGAAAATCAAATTTCGCTTGCATCTCCTACCACTTTTCTCTCTCTGTCATGTGTCGCCGAGCCATTGGCTAACTTTTATTTTTCCATCCGCTCGTTTTGTTTTTCGTTTTTTTTTTCTTTACAAAAAAATTATGAAAAAACCAAAGTTTTTCAAATTTAATTCTCTACAAAATAAGGACAATCATGAAAATTTGAAAAAAAAATATTTTTTTATTTTTTATTTTTATAAAAAAACCTAGAAAAAAAATATTTTCCAAAAATTATGAAAATTTAAATGATACTCTTACTCACTATACTAGTGATTTTGCAAAAAGAATTTTTTATAAATAAGTTTTTGAAATGTTCATATTTTAATTTTAACAAATATTTTTTATAAAACATAATGAAATTTTTCTATACAAATTCAAAAAAGCAAATAAGATGATTCAAAATATATATGATTTAAAAAAGTTATGATTCGATATTTTATGATCCATAATTTTTTATGATCTAAAAGTATTTTGATTCAAATATTTTATGATCCTTAATTATATTTTTTATGATTCAAATATATAATGATCAAAAATTTGTGATAACAAAAATTTTGTTTAATTAACATATTATTGATCGAAAATCATGTGATTGAAAAATGATATAATCCAAAATACGATGTTTCAAAATGTTTTAATCCAAAATTTTATAATCCAAAAATAATATGATCCAAAAGTAGTATGACCTCAAACTATTATGATGCTTATTTTTTTTTATGATTCAAAAGTTTTATAATTGTTAAATATTAAAAACTCGAAGTTATATTAGTTTAAAAACATAAAAAAGTCATAACAAATTATAAAATAACAACAAAAACAAAATAACGCTAGTAATTTCAAATATGTTGTAAAAGCATTAAAAAAATTAAAAAATAAAAAACGAAGAAAATTTGAAAAAATACAAAATAAATAAAATAAGTGAAAACCGAATATATATGCATTTAAAAAATTTTAAAAATATTAAAAAATTTATTAAGAAACGAAAATAAAGAGAAAAACTCACTTAAATAACGTTCATCACACTTGATTAAATCTTCCAGTCGGTTTTACATTACACGGACGTGCGTCGCATGCGAACGCATCACCTTCATATATATATATATATATATATATATATATATATATATATATATATATATATATATATATATATATATATATATATATATATATATATATAGGTAGGGATCTGGTGAAGACTCAAATAATGGTGACGACTGCGAGGACAATTCTCCACCACGCACTTCGTAAAAGGCACAAACTTCAAACCCAATAATTGGACGTGATGCGTTCTCATGGGACGCACGTCCGTGGAACGTAATATGGACTCAATTATCTAATCGCATTCGATGAACGTCCATAGAACGTCATTTAAGTGAGTTTTTTGTTTATTTTCGTTTTTTTATTATAAAATTTTTGTTTTAAAAAAAATTAATTTATTTTTTTATATTTTTAATTATTTTTAAAATGCATATATTTACTCGGTTCTCAATAATTTAATTTTTTTTTTAGTATTTTTTTTTTCGTTTTTTTATTTTTCTCGTTTTTTTGATTATTTCTTTTTAAATCTTCAAATGTTTTTTATTTTTTATTTTTATTTTTTTATGAAGTTACTACTAGTAACTTACTAGTGTTATTTTGTTTTTTTTTTGTTTTTTTCATTTTTTTACCTTTTTATGTTTTTAAACTAAATATAGGTTCGAGTTTTTAATTTTTAACAATTATAAAAGTTTTCAATTATAAAAAAGTTAAGCAACATAATATTTTGGGGTCATACTACTTTTGGATTTTATCATTTCTGAATCATTCAATTTTGGATCAAAACATTTTGAATCATAGTATTTAGGATCATATAATTTTTTAATCAGATGATTTTCTATCAATAATATATTAATTAAATAAATTTTTTGTTAGTAACAAATTTTTGATCATTATATATTTTGAATCATTTAATTTTGAATCATAAAAGATATAATTAAGATCATAAAATATTTGAATCAAAATATTTTTAGATCATAACAAATTAAGGATCATAAAATGTTGAATCATAACTTTTTAGATCATAAATATTTTGAATCATCTTATTTGCTTTGTTGAATTTGGATAACAAAATTTCATTGTGTTTTATAAAAAAAATATTTGTTAAAATTAAAATACGAACACTTCAAAAACTTATTTATAAAAAATTCTTTTTATAAAAGTCACTACTATAATGAGTAGAAGTAGCCTTTAAATTTTCATAATTTTTGAAAAAACTTTTTTTCTGGGTTTTTTATAAAAATTAAAAATTAAAAAAAAAATTCAAATTTTCATGATTCTGCTCATTTTGTAGAGAATTTAGTTTTAAGAACTTTGGTTTTTTCAGAATTTTTTTTGTAAAGAAAAAAAAAGTTATAGCTGAAAAACAAAACGGCCGGAATAAAAATAAAAACCCAGCCAATGGCTGGGCGACACGTGGCAGAGAGAGAGAAGGGGAGGGAGAGGCACATGAAGATGGGTATTTTCTGATTATTTTTATTTTTTTTCTTATTTGCTTTTACATTTTAACCCTTCAAACAATTAAACTTTGGAGTAATTTATCAAAATCTCGCTAATTATTACGAAAGTGTCATATCATCTACCGATATTTTGACAATAAATAAGATTAAATCTCATTGACTAATTTTTTCAATCCTAAGGCTAAAAATTGTCCTCGCAGTCCTCACCAATTTTTGAGTCCTCACTCGATCCTAATTATATATATATATATATATATATATATATATATATATATATATATATATATATATATATATATATATATATATATATATATATATATATATATATATATATATATATATAGAGAGAGAGAGAGAGAGAGAGAGATGTAGGTTCATATGTGAACAACAAGTGTTGTGTGATCGTATGACTAGTTATGGACCAATCAACATCTAGGGGTAAATTAGTCATTTATATACTATAATTATAATTTATATTAATTATTTAATTGAATTACCCAAATTAAAATGCTATAATTAAAGAATGAAACCTAAAATCCCAATTAATACGTATTATGGTTCACCGAAGATGAACACCACCTCCAGCAACACCATCAGAGAATTCTGGCGATCGTGTTCTTGATGGGTGTGATCTGGTGGCTGCTAGTACCCTTCCGGTAATCAAACCGTTATCACTTCCGAAACAATCCAAGTTAGCCCTTCAAAGCAAGTTTCTTACTATTCAATCGAGGGGAATCAGTGCATGTCATCACCAATGAAGACGGGTTCAAAGAGATTTGGCTCACGTGAACATGTGAAAGGAAGGTTAGATTTCGATGGATCTGAGATGGCGGAAATGAACTCCGGGATGGTGACTTCTGATGAAAACACCAGGTCGCCTTCAGAAGACGATGCTTTTGACTTATTCTTACCGCATTTGGATTGTTTAGGAGTTGAATTAATGACTGACTTATTAACTGATTCCGATTACTTTGGGTCAAGCGGATAACGGGTCTGGATCTTCACCGGAGTCTTTTCAGGTTAACATTCTAAACTTATCAGCTTCGATCCTTCCAATTTTTATTAATCGATATTAAATACGTTTTTTAAACGGAAATTTATCAGATCGCCGGAAATCTTGTCGGGCGTTTGTGAAATAAATCATCGATACGTACATATTCTTTAAGAATTTTTGCAGGCATTCTGATATATTTTCTTTTACACATATTTTTTAAGAATGCTATGTATATTCTTCAAGAATATTGGATATAATATATGTGTTTTATTAAAGAATGTTATATATTATAGAATGCTCTGTATGTTCTTATTCTTTAAGAATTTCTTTTAGTTTTTAAAGAATGTTAATAATATACTTCAAGAATGTCAGTTTGCACTTATAATTAATGTCTAATTATTTGTGATCCACATTTGATCATATATATATATATATATATATATATATATATATATATATATATATATATATATATATATATATATATATATATATATATATATATATATATATATATACATATATATATATATATAAATACATATATATATATATACATATATATATATATATATATATATATATATATATATATATATATATATATATATATATATATATATATATATATATATATATATATATAATCAGGATCGGGTGAGGACTCTAATTTTGATGAGGACTGTGAGGACAAATGCTAAGATTCATTGTGAAAAAATTGACACATGTTAAAAGCTTGGGGGGCTAGTTGTCTAAAAATTAAAACTAGTGGGTGGGTAATACAAATTAAGAATGGTAATATAGTAATCTGATCGAGTACCCCACCCTCCATTACGACACTTGTCACAATCTCGTTTGCTGGGTTTTTTTTTATTCCACCAACTTAGTTTTTGGGCCATAACTTTTTTTTTCTTTGTAAAAAAAAATTCTAAAAAAACCAAAGTTCTTAAAATTTAATTCTCTACAAAACAAGCACCATCATGAAAATTTGAAAAAAAAATATTTTTTTATTTTTTATTTTTATAAAAAATAAAAAAATAAAAAAATTCTCCAAAAATTATGAAATTTTAAGGGGACATTGTAGACATTATATTAGTAAGTTTGCAAAAAGAATTTTTTGAAAAAAAATGTTTTTAAGTGTTCGTTTTTATATTTTTAAGTAAAAAACTCATCAAAATAGCAAAAAAAACATACATGATCCAAAAATATTAAGAACCAAAATATGTTTAATGATTCAAACTGTTATAAACTAATTATTTTATGAATCAAAACTTATCAAAATAGAAAAAAATAAATGATCCAAAAATATTAAAACCAAAATATGTTTTATGATCCAAAACTTATGATCCAATATTCAAAATTAGTTATGATCCAAGATCCAAAACGAGTTATGATGCAAAACGAGATATGATGCAAACCGATTTTTAAACGACAAACGTAAAAAAACAAATGGAAAAAAACGAAAAAAAAACTGGAAAAAAACGACAAAAAAATGAAAAAAAAAAAGAAAAATAATATTTAGAACAATAAAAAACGAAATAAAAATAAAAAAAACCCGGCTAAATTATGTTGTACGGACGTGAGTAACATGTGATTATATCCTCGAGTCCGTATTACGTTCCATGGACGAGCGACGCATGGGATTACCTCAAATCCAATATTTACGTTTGATGTTATTGCCCTTAAGGAAATGAGTGGATGAGAATTGTCCTCACCCAAATTGAAGTCCTCACCGGATCCGTATATATATATATATATATATATATATATATATATATATATATATATATATATATATATATATATATATATATATATATATATATATATATATTCGTGAGATCCGGAGACGCATTCCTAACCACTCATTTGGGTGTAAAATAAATAAAATTAAAAAATGCAAAATAATTGAAAAAATATATTTATTTATTATTTTCGTCATTTTTTATTCAAAAAAAATTAAAAATAAAAAAATTAGTGTTTTTTTCATGTTCTAGTAGAATATTACACATCCAGCAACATTCCACTGAAATATTTTTTTGATTTTTCCAGGTTTTTTTCGATTTTTTTATTATTTTTTTTTCATTATTTTACCCTATTTTAATTTTTTTTATTTTTTGATCTCTAAAATGAGTGGCAATGATTGTGTCTCCCCGTCTCATAAAATTTGCATGGTCTAATATATATATATATATATATATATATATATATATATATATATATATATATATATATATATATATATATATATATATATATATATATATATAAAACGCTCAAAAAATTTTTTTTTTTGAAAAAATTTGTACATGTACAAACTTTTTTATACGTACACTTTTTTTCAAAGTTTTTTACAAAACGCCTTAAATATGTGTTAGTAAGGCATCCATAAAAAAGATTTGAAAAAAATTGCACGTATAAAAAAGGTTGTACATGTACAATTTTTTTTTGTACATGTACAATTTTTTCAAAAAAATAATAAGAAAAAATCGTTTTTTCGGAAAAAAATTTCAGCGTCCCGGGACATTTTGAGCGTCCAAGAGGCCTATGATGTCGGTTTTTTGAAAAAAATATCGGTTTGGGAGTTGTTGGGTTCTCAGGGTGAAGTTGTTTCTCAAAAGATCCTATATATATATATATATATATATATATATATATATATATATATATATATATATATATATATATATATATATATATATATATATATATATCCTTCCCTTATTGGTTATTTTACATTTATAATCAAAAATTGTCTAACACTAAAAAATAAATTATCAATTTATCAAGTTTTGTTATCGAATAAGCTAATCCAAACACATTTTTTAAAATTAATTTTTAACACCTGTGTTTTTTTTAGCAGATCATTCATACGCTTGCCGTTGCCATATTTGAAGGGGGGAAAAATACCTTCTTTCATTGATAAAGACTGTTTCATATTCTCTTTCTCGTTATTTCATACCTTTAATTGGTTATCAACATGGTAGACTTTTCTATAATAAAAATTACTGGTTCATTCTCATCATAACAAGAATCTTATTTCCTTTGGGATAAAATTCTGTTGGCTATGATTGGGAGCTATTAGTAAATCCCTTAAGCCATTCAAGAGCATGAGAGATCACTACCCATAGGATTATACAGATCCACAACATGAGCAAGTTTTTCACAGTTCCTTTTTATTATAAATTATAAATGTTTAGAGGGGGTAAAAAAAGACCATATTAAGAACACTTATCGGTAATTCAACGTGGATTTTAGACAGAATTTGTAAAAGGGGAGTCTCCAGTTCAATCAATGATTCGGTTTAAAAAAATATGCTCTCTTAAGAACAAATTGTTAGAACCTCTTATTTAATCTCAAACCGCCATTAAATCAAACGGTTCCCGAATGGCAAATTAGTCTTGGCTCTTAACACATTTGGTGTGAAGAAACCAAAATTCAACGCTTACATGTCGCGGTTTTTTGAAAAGTCCATTCGTCCTTGAAAAAGACAAAATTTTATAAATTCATATGAAAGAGACGCTTTGCATTAACAATGTGGGCTTAAGAAAACACAAAAGACGTCCATACCGTTGATTAAAAAGAAAATTATCAATGAAGTTCTATCCATTCATTTTGGTCATTTAATATTTTCATTTTGTAAGCATTACTTATACGATAAATGAAGATAAAATTATGAGACTACTTACCCTCTTTTTTTATGTATTTTCCCTCTGGAAAGACAAACATTCTTCGCTTCATGGATTGTATCTTTTAAAAGGAAATTCTAATAAAACCCTAGCAACACTCGTAAATCAAGTAAACACCACGTTTAGATTGTGTGTATGTGATTAGCAAAACTACCAAAATATGGTCAAATCTGCCATACATCTCCACCTAACAAAGTTGACTCCCTCCAAAATCCAAATACGACATCTGATTTCATTATTTCTTGAAAATTGGCAGCTAAATGTCCCAATTGACTAACTTTCTCATGGAAACCCATACAAAAATTGCAAGTTGCACACTTGTTTTTTGTTTTCATCTCTAGATCTACAAATGTTCAATTTTTTTTGTAAACTAACAGCATCACGGATTTAGGTAATACCAAATACACCATCTTTTAATTGATTAGTTGAAACTGGCCACGCCTATAGCTTTTGTCTTTATCTTGGTTGATTTATACCATTGTGACGAAAACAGAAAAGAAACCAAATTTTTTAGTCGAATTGGGTTTTTGGTGTTGTAAGAATTGTTCATGGAAAAAGAGTTGGATGGTGAAGAGGTGGTAGTAGAGATTCAAAATACTGAAGATAAATCGAAAAATGAAGAAACTGAAACCATTCAGAAACAAGATTCCGGGTCTTATTCGTTTAAGAAGTATCTTCAAATAGACCCACCACCGGTACCTACTACCATTCAGCCTCTTCAACCGAATCAAGATCAAAAACTTATATCAATGGCACAATCTCCATACCCAAAAGCAAAATCAAGAGTGATTGAACCACCGATTCATAGAAATATAGCCAATGATAAAGTAACCCCGAATTCTTCTCCTTCCCAAAAACCAAAAACCCCAATAGCTTCAACTCCGATAACTCCAAAAACACCATTGATTACGTCACAACAAGAAGACGACGACGACGACGATGCGTATTTTACGAAAGTTCTTCAAGAAAAGAAGAAGAAGAAACGACCGAAGAAAATGAAGCTTTTGGTTGGAATCGAGATTAGTTTATTTATTAGCGTAACGGTGGTTTTAATACTAAGTAAAACGGTGGATAAATTGGAGAAAAGTGAGATTTGGAGTTTGGGATTATGGAAATGGTGTGTTTTGGTATTGGCGATATCCTGTGGTCGTTTGTTTTCGGAGTGGTTTACGAATGGTGTAGTGTTCTTAATAGAACGTGAATTCTTACTTAAAAAGAAGGTTTTGTATTTCGTTTATAGCCTACAAAAGAGTGTTCGGGTATTTATCTGGTTAGGTTTGATTTTACTCACGTGGGGTCTTTTGATTAATCGAGGTGTTCGTAGATCAAGAAACACACAAAAAGTTTTAAATTATATCACAAGAGGGATCGCATCTACATTAGCTGGCGCTGGTGCATGGATTATAAAGACTCTTATTGTAAAGATTTTAGCTTCTAAATTTCATGTTAACGTGTTTTTTGATAGGATTCAAGAATCGATTTTTCATCAGTATATTCTTCAGAGGCTTTCAGGGACTCCATCGATGTGGGATCTTGAGAAAAGAGGAATGAGTTTTAAGAGTTCTACAAAAGGGGTAGAATTAGAAGGAAAAAAGGACAAGGGTATTGATGTAAATAAGCTTCAGAAGATGAAACGTGGGAAGGTATCTGGTTGGACTATGAAAGGGTTGATTAAGGTTATAAGGAAGAAGGGTTTTTCTACACTTTCAAATGAAATTGATTCAAGTGAGGATGTTATGGGACAAGATGAACAAAAAGATGGGACAATTACTTGTGAATGGGAAGCTCAAAATGCGGGTGTTGTTATATTTGAAAATGTAGCTCGACATGAGAAGAAGTGAGATTAGTCTCGATTCTTGATCTTTATTTTGTTTTTTTGTTTTTTTTGGTTTATTGTTGTTGCTAAATTTTATGTTTTGTTGTTGTTGTGTAAACTAGGTACATAACAAAGGATGATCTTTTGCTTTTTATGAACAAAGACGATGTGGAGAAAGTGCTTCCATTGTTTGAAGGAGCGGTGGAAACCGGAGAGATTAAGAAGAAGTCTTTTTGTTATTGGGTGGTAATTACTCTATCCAACTTTTTGAACTTTTAAGTTTTAACAAAATGACCATTTATTTTGTAATGGGTCAATTGTGCATTTCAATAAATTGCAAAATTATTTTTACCGACAAAAAACTGATGATGCTGCAAAAAAACTTCATTTTCTATGCGAAATGACATCCTCAATTCGGAAAATTTAAACAATGTCGCAAATTAATTGCTAAATATATTGTTCTTTTCAAGGCAACTCGAAATTCAGAATTGACCTCATTGCAAAAATGATGGTCATTTTGTTAAAAGGTTAAAAAAATGACCACCCATTTTGGTCATTTTGTGAAAAGGTCAATTCTTAGCGTTTAGATCAAGAATATCTTTTATGTTCCCTTAGAATTTTATATTTATTTGTTAGGTGAATGTGTATAAGGAGCGTAAGTTTCTGGCACTTTCTTTAAATGACGCAAAAACAGCCGTAGAGGAGTTAAACAAGCTTGTTTCAGGGCTTACAGTATTTATACTCCTAATTGTCTGGTTACTTCTCATGGGAATTGCTTCAACCGAAGTGTTGCTTTTCATCTCATCACAATGTTTACTTGGGATTTTTATGTTTGGGAACTCTGCTAAGACAGCATTTGAAGCCATCATATTTGTGTTTGTGATGCATCCATTTGATGTTGGCGATCGTTGTGTTGTTGATGGCGTCCAGGTAACTCGGTAACTCACCCTAATCTACTTGCTATAATTTGGTGTTAAAGTTATTTAAATGTTTGTGTAAACATGTAGGTTGTTGTAGAAGAAGTAAACATTTTGACAACTGTGTTCTTGAGATATGATAACGAGAAGATTTACTATCCGAATTCAATTTTGGCTACAAAAGCCATCAGTAATTTCAATCGAAGCCCAGAAATGGGTGATTCTGTGGAGTTTGATGTTGATGTTTCCACTTCAGTCGAGGACATCCTGGATCTAAAGGCAAAAATTAAATCGTATGTCATACTCTACTTCTCTATCTCTCGTATTAGGGTATCATATCGATTTTTGTTTTTCTGCTTCAACACGCCGAGAATTGTTGGAACTACGTATTCAGGACTAGATAATGTATGTAGGAAACAAGGAATGAAGGTAGATGTTTTGGGGATTGACAATGAGGGGAGAATTTCAGATCTAACTTATCAATTGGAGACCTAATCAATGGTTTGTGTTCTGTGAACATTACATTTTATTGATAAGATTCATTCACGTTCTTAAGGCCAAAACGATATCTAAATCAATAGTTGTTCTCTTGTGCGATTTCAGTATGGTCTGTAGGTTAGAGTTTGATTATGTTAAACGTAGACGTGAATTTGCGATTTAATTTCTCAGGTACATCGATGGCAAACCCCGATTATGGCGCCAAAAGCACAGTGTTAGGGTTAGGGAGATCGAGGATGTGAACAAGATGAAAATGAGTCTCTACGTAACACATACGATCAACTTTCAGAACTATGAAGAGAAAAGCGACAGAAGATCAAACCTCGTGCTGGAGCTGAAGAACATCTTCGAAAAAATTGGAATCAAGTACCATCTTCTTCCTCAAGAAGTTTTAATTAAATATGTCGGTTCTGCATCGCCACCAGCCACCACCGCCACACGGTTGTCGTGATTGATTCCCGGGTACAATTTTCATCACGTGTCGTCGTTCGTTGCCTTCGCTGTACATCTTTTGATTTCAAATGTAACCGCCATTGGTATTCTAGAGCCAAAAAACGAACATTGACAGAGAGAATTTCATTTTAGTAAAGTTGTACAGATTAAAGAACATGCCAATATTTTTGCATGAGTATATTCATAAAACGTTTTCCTTTTACTATTAATGCAATATATTAATTACATTTTTAATTTAATTTAAATTGGAAAAAGATTTCTCTATATATTATCACTTTACTTACTTGAGACTTGAGAGTGACCATATTGCTATATATCAATAATATATCATGACATTACATGAGAGTAAATGTTAAAATAACAATTTAAATATTTGTTACATAGTCAAAAAGCAGATTTTGGAAATTTTATTTCTGAAAATAACTACAATGGACTTTGAAGCTCATGTTTCAGTTTTAGTAGGCATATTGTTGTGCACTGTTGCATTAGATAATTATCACAAAAGTTTCTAAATGTTTGTAATCCTTTCAACCAAATTTTCAATCTTTCCATTTTTTCCCGTTTAAACTACAAAATATATATACCAAAATTTTCACTTCTATACGATCGCTCCATCATATAAAAACCAACTCACAAAACATGGTTCTTTGCTTGTGAACCACCAAAAATAAAACATAAAAATGATAGCATATATGCAAAAACTAGCAAATTAATCACCAACGTCTCATGAAACGTTTATATTTCATTAATCACAAGTACTGACTATGTATCCTTGCTCGATTCTCTTCCCACCACAATCTCGCATGCACCTCTCCAAATTTTTCACGGCTGCACACAATAAATATACATTTTTTAACGACATTTTGATTTTCTCTAGAAGAGCTGTTAATTATAAATGTGAGACTATAACATATTAACATATATAAAAGTAGATGTGACAGTGTCTAGCTGATGTTAGACTCTTAACTGATTGATGCTAACCTGAACCGGACGCGTCTAAGTTCCCTAGAGCCGCCTGAAAGAGCTCTAATGGTGATGTATACTCCGGGTTCATCTTGTTCCACCCACTCATTCTCGATATCACTCACATTGCTAATGGAAAGCTCTCCTGAGCAATCGGCATCTCTTGATGAGGTGGCACTCATGGAGGCATCCATGGACGATGTTTCCGTTTTCACACCGCTAATAGTTGATAGTTTTGGTGTCACGGTTTGACCAGAGGAGTCTCGGTTGGACCGCGATAGGGGTGGGCCCTGGTGGTCAAATGAGTCTAATGCATATCCGATTGGGTGTTGTAAGGTGCGTGGTGGCCTTTCTTTCTTCATAGTTGGTGTTAGAGGACTATCTTCAATATCGAGTTTTGAACTCTGTTAAGAAGTAACCATTTTATCAATGTTTAAACCAAAAAATGTAAAATTTGTGAGTGTATATAATTTTAACTATGAAATGGTAATGACTAACATACCCTTGACTCGAGGGGTAGTTCGTCTTCGGATTTTTGAGGCATTGGAAGGGGAAAAGCTTGACGGTTTAATCTTTGTACGTTGTAAAGTTCCATTACCTTCTCAAAGTTGTCCTGCCACCATCTTTGCGCTTGCCACTTGTTAAACATCTCACGACTGGCAAAAAAAAAAAAAAAAAGGTAACAAACAGTAAGATTTTACACTTTGTTAGTATATAATACCATTTCTTTTCTTTCTTTTTTTTTTTTTATATTTTCTTGTACAATACTTTCCATATATTAGGTATTTTGGGATATAATATTTTCTCATAGTGGGTATCTTAGGGTATTATAAATAGGTGTATTTATTTTGTAACATAAACTCGATCAATTCAAGACGATACATCATACATACATGAAACTTTAACCCCAAATTTGGTATCAATGAATACTATAACACACTATTTTGTGTTATGTTATTCACAACGGCATATTTTGTGTAAGAAATTGTGTAGGGATGGAGTAACTTTAAACCAAATATGATATTAACATCAAATTTTGTGTTTGGTTGGAGTAGTAGGGTTGCACAAAAAGAATTGAGCTTTCGGGCCATACTCGGCCGGGCTTTGCCTCAACTTTTTCTGTCCAAGGATAGACTAGATATAACTATTGGATTTGTTCGGGCCTAATTTTCAAATTTTAGATTGGGCCTTATTTTTAATTAGGATCGGGCTTTATCTGGGCTTTTTTAGGACTGAGTCGGGCTTTATCGGATTTTTTTGGACTGATACATAAAGATTTACAATTTCTTTTTGGTGAATTTAATGGAAAAGTTGCATTAACGGATGATATCAGAGTAATCCATTAAATACAGTTAACTCTTATTTTCATTACAGTTCATTGGATCGACCCAAAAACGTGGATACTACAAGAAAGAATTTTAGCATTTTAATATTTTTCTAATCCACACAGAAGTCCATAAATATTTGATGTTCTAATGAGAAGTCCATAAATCCACACAGAAGTCCATAAATATTAGATATATATCTACACACAAACACGTCACTTGTAGTTTACGCCATATTTCAATATACAACTCTTTCTTATCCGTTCACATAGAAAATCATATGGATTATCTATAAAATTAACATCGTCACATGATATATAATATTGTTATGCTTTATTCTCAAACATGACGTGACGCTTCTTTGTATATTTTCTAATTTGATTATTGTTACTTAGTGTGTGGACATTATGAAAATGAGATATGTATATGGAAACCAACAATAAAATAATAAGCAATCAATCAAGCATGCCAAGTGGGTAATAAGTAAGATTATTGTAATCATTTTATCGGAGAAGGGTTTGTTGGTCAATAGTAAAACACATAAATAGGCAATATATCAAGTCTACAATGCCAAAGTGGACTATTAAAGCCGAATTATTTTCATGGCATGACAAGCAAAGTTAGGCCCACAACTCATTGAATTCTTGTATGACTATAAATTTAATTTTAATGGGTAATTCATAATTCTTGGTAAGTGTGAATTACAAGAATACCCATTCGTGTGTTATTTTTCTTTATTTGGTAACTTAAAAAAAAAAAAAAAAGGACTAATGTGACCTGTGTCTTGCTTTAGGATATTACTGCAGAAAATGTCTGTGTTATATCTATATGTCCTACAGAATCCAAACAAAATTAGATCCTGTTCCATATTACCTAAAAAGGTACTAAAAAGGACAAAGTAACAACATTTGGTAAAAAGTTTACACCGACGAAACAAATTATATGATATTTTTAAAATTTGGCTAATGTGTAATTATAAATCATCTGTATTTATCTAAATTTAAAGTTGCGAAATCGTTAATTTGATAGAAAGAAATGATGGTGCCGACAATTTATGTGAGAATCACACAATAATTTATAACCTGATAAATAATTATGGAGTAAATTAGAAGAGTTAAATATACTAGGAACGTATATTAAATTATTTTCATTTTAAACGATATATTATGTTATATAAAATAATTGCATACTTTTCTTTTACCGATGTTAGACAATATATTTATATTTATATTGATAAGATAATTAAAGAAGTGACTAATCAAATAACACAAGTGACACATTTTTTTTCAAATATAATGACCAGCTATATAATAGAATTAAGATTAAAAAAACGTCATGATGTGAACACGCAACATAAATCACAAATCGAGATAAGGACATTTGACTGGTCGTGTAATTAAGCTAAAAGACCTCCTTTGCATAATGTGGACAGCTTCAAAGAAAACGATCATATCAATGTTTTCCTGTCACCTACTCCTATCTGTATGCAGTCGAGAGATGTAAAACAACAGTACCTCTATATCTCTTCCAAAAGTAGATTTTACTCTTGATCCACAGTTAAAGTTATCTTCTAGCATCATTCAAATACACTATTTTCTATCATATTCATATAAAATAATATATACTTTTGGTCAAATGTAATTATAACAAGTCTATGTCATTTTAACTTTAAACTTTTCTAGAAAGGAAGTAACTTTTATCAAAGATTTTAATTTCAGAAAAGCTAGGATTCCGTTTTTAGAAATAAAATTATCTTTTGAAGCTTTCTGAAAATATGCCATTGTTTATACAAACAGATTTTGATTTTTTTTATTACAAATCTAATTTTGATCATATTTAATATGATGCATATAATGTTTGATTTGTGGTAGATAAACATAAAAGTTTAAATTGAAACCTTATTAAGAAAGAAAATCGCATCGTCGTAAAACACATCAAATTAAAAAAAAAAAATGATAGTAATAGTGAATTCTTAGGATAACATATGTTAAAAGAAGGGTCGTGCAAATGTGCAATAAACTTTAACCATGAGATGGAAAATACAGCTTTTATTATAAAAAAAAATTAGATGAAATTCTTTTAACTAAAAGAAAAAAACAATTTCATTAGAAAGACTGACTTGGTAATGAACGATGATTCCTTTCACGGAACATCAAGATGCTTATTGATATAACTTTTCCACCCACAATACATTTTGTTTTTACCAAAAACAATCAAAAAAGGAAAATCAAATTTTCTTCTATGCTTTTATAATCCTAAAATTTCCACATCACTAGAACATCATAGACAAAAAGGTAGCGACTTTTAATTGGTCGTTAACTCGAATATTCTTAAAGGATAATGAAAAGTATTATTTTCATAATGAGAAGCTACCATTATTGACAAATTTGGGTTGTGGTTATAGTTATTCTATATGGTGGCTAGGTACACCTATAAACTATGCTTAACATATTCATCTTTCAAAGCATACTTTAGTCATTGTCATTCTTACATCCTTATCACAAACCTAAATAAATAAATGACAACATGCACATATAAACATCAACGAATACGTAAACACATTCTACCTGAATTGTATTTGCCCTTTGGTTTATATAAAATATAAACAAAATAATGCTTTGAATACCTTTGCCTACAAATCTCAATGGCTATGATTGATCAAATCGGGATGACTAGGAACATAATGGTTTTTGTAAATAGCACATGTGGGATGTTATACCTATAACAAAATGGGCTAATATTGTTTTGTGCATGTGATTACTTATTATATAAAAAATACAATGAAAAGGCGATCTTGAGCACCACAACAAAGCACTGTCTAATGCTCTATGGAAAATATCATGATCTTGATGTGGGTTGTGAATGTCCCTGTTGTGATGTAATATGTAATGTTGTGAACATTGCAATTGCGAATGTTGTGCTCGGGAGCAAGGTCTGTGGCACTCAGGAGCAACGTATGTGGTGTTCATGAGCAAGGTCTGTGGTGCTTGAGAGCACGTCAGTGGTGCCCGAGTCAATGTATGTGGTGCTCGGTACACCATAGTTGCAGTACTCAATGACAAGGTTTGCAGTGCTCGATGACAAGGTTTGAATTTCTTGAAGAAAAATGTTTGTGGGTTGAAGCAAGTTCTAATGCAGTGATACTTGAAGTTTGATAGTTTTTTGCAGAGATTGAGTATATAAGGTGTGAGATGGATCATTGTTACTATATGAAGAATTTTAGCTCCCCTTACATCATCCTCTTATTTGATGGCATGTTGGTAACTGGATCAGACATGTAGGTCAACAAACTGAAAAATCAGTTATCCAAAGATTTTAAGATGGACTTGTGAGTTGTCAAATAGATTATAGATATGAGTATCGTCTGAGACAAAGCTGCCAGTACTCTAAAACTTTCCACGTCTTTTTATACATTGATATATTTGTACCTCTTATAATCCTCAACAGAAAGTATGTGTTGACGTTACGATTTTGATAATATTTCTCTTTAGTTTGTTTGTGGATTAGTCGTTCACTATAATCATGTTAACTATGTTAAATTCACTATGTTCTCTATTTTTATTTGTATCTTTAATCATATGTTTATTGATTCTTATTCCCAATAATAGAGCCTATATTTTGATCTGAAAGCAGTTTGCCCTATTCGTTAGAGCCAATTTCTTTTTTTGGCACCCAATTTATATTGGTTTCCTATTGAAATTATATCGTATTGGCTGTAAGATCTCATGATTTCCATAATTTTCAAAAGTCAGATGATTAATTAGCACCGTAATTTTGGAATTTCCAATCATTTTTAACTTTTTGAAATTTTACGATACCTTCCAAATTTAGGTCCACCTTATAAACGAATGATCGTAAACCTTGAAATTTGAAAAGCATGTGGAAAATTAATAAGTTCTTTGTGAAACCATAAGCGCTTTGTGTTACTACTTATGTTGTGTGTCATTTAGGTTGGTAAATTCGTATCATTAAAGTTCGAAGCAGACTATCAAGGTGTCACAAACGTCTTCATTGAAATATGTTGGCTCATCAATCTACTTCTCAAGTTATATTGTCATCTACGAAAGGCCACTCTTTTCTATTATGATAATGTCCATACATGCTCTTTGTTAGTTTATTCGGTTCAAAACCAACGAACTAACCATGTTGAAACAAATAATCAGATATACACTTTGTTTGCGAAAAGATTGTTAGGGGCGGTGTTCACATATTCTATGTTCCATGAACCTATTAGTATAACCCTCACAATTATTTCTTAACATTCTTTTTCATATTAGCATAGTCTCAGCTCTAATTTAACTATTGAAAGAGAATATGTAAAATATTATATTTATATTCTGTAGAAATATGGGTGTTGCTAAATAAATTCCCTGTTCACTCTTTCATCTTAAATGAATCTATATGTGTCATCCGAAAATATACATTATAATCTAATAGACTAGGTATTCCATCATATTTAGGATTGTAAACTCCTATCTGTATTTTGTTTAATGAGTATACTTCGACGGAGATTTTGATACAAAATAATACATACATCAATCACTTTCTTTGCTTTAAGGATCATAATAAATGATTAGGTAAGTCAGACTACTTTCGTTTTCAAAGTGACTCCCCACATCTTTATAGTATTGTCATCCTAGAGCACTTCTACCCTCGTATTTCTTAGGTGGTATTTGGCTACTTTAATTTTAATCATCTTTTTTGTTTTTAATTATTTTTAAACACACACACACACACACATATATATATATATATATATATATATATATATATATATATATATATATTCCGATCAAATAAAAATAATAAATCTGACAATAATATAAGAAAAAGTCTAGCGTTTAAATGAAAAAATAAATGACCAAGATTAAATGTGTGATTAGAAGGTTGCAAGTGATTACAAAATGGGTAATCTTAAATAAATCATCTCTATGTGTGTGGGTTTGTACGTGTATGCAGGTTAATCTCATTACTCATATGTCTTATCATGAAAGAGTTTTTTTTAGTGAACTTAATCAATTATTCTTTTAACAAACAATAAAAGGAACGTAACTGAATTTCCTTCTTCACTAAGATTAATAAATTTATCCCCGGATTGATTTATATAAGTTTACGTGTTAAAATTCTCATGCATGCATTAGGGGAAAAGTTAATCATAAGGGTTAGAAACTTGATTACTATCACATAATGATACACTTAAATTTTTTTATGAAAAGCCAACGAAATATACACATGAATTACAACTTTTAAGAGGCAAACTTATATAATTTATGGTGTTAACTTTAATTACAAAAACTTAAAATGGATTACATCTGACTAGACACTACTATCATATGTTGAGTTCATGTATTTAATGGCTAATATTATCATGTCTTATGTATTATATGTGAGTATTCATATGATCCTTTATTATTCTAATAGCACTTGCAATTTAGAATAAAATTAGGAGGAACTAAACAAGATATGCTAAGAAAAACTAAAATTCAAATGAAATGAAAAAAAATTCAAATTCAAATGAAATAAAATAATAAAATAAAAGGAAGTGTGTTTAACTTACCTGAACCTGATTCGTTTGAGATCGTTCCCTCCACGCGGCAGCGAAATGAAAGTAATGAGGACACCAGGTTCGACCTGAGCAACCCACTCTTTCGGTTCAATCTCTTCGACTAATACGACCGGCTCAGTTCTCCGGCCACTTGCCGATGCTGATAACGTCGCGCCCGCCGCCTCACCGCCTCCACCACTCCCCATGGATATGCCTTTCAACCTCGCCTCCATTTCCTTCCCCCAAACCCTGCCGGAACTCGAATTCTTACTCCCAGATCGCCGGTACGAGCACCGAAACTTCTCTGAAACCGACGCCGATGAGTCTGATTCCGCATCGTTACTCTTCTGTAATAATTGTTGTGGAGTCATCATCATCGCAGGTCCCGTACACGGATTGCAACTCCGATAAGCTCCCGACGCTTTTAGCGCCATATCCTTGATCTGTCAAAATATAAAAATAAAAACGATCAATTCCATAACATTTTATCCCTGAATCAATCGCTTTAAAAGAATAGCAATTAAACAATGCAGTTCAGGAAATAATACGTTCCAAACACGAAGAAAACAAAGCACACGTACCTGAGAAGCGAGTGTTTTCGCAGCTTGCTTACTGGAACTGGCATCGCCATTGCGATTTGGTTCATCGTGCTCATCAGACTGCTTCGAACGAGGTACACAAGTTACCATTTCATCCACTTCAACGAAATTGTATGATTGATCAATTGATGAAAACGAACTTCCAAGTGTTGAACAGAGGAATCGTTTAGGGAAGAACTGAAATTCAGTGAGAAATCGGATGAAACATGAATTGAAGGATTCATAGGTGGGTGGGGAGCTCAACGAGGGCAATAATAATATGTATGTTGTGTTGGTGCTCGGGCACTTTTATTAGTCTCCTTAATTTCCGCCATTAAATAGATTCCCTCTTCATTCATTTAACAAATTAAGGCCTCCAAAAAAGTCAACATACAAAATGTAAGAGAATAAAACAAATATGAAATGTATGTGTATAACAAACATGATCTGCAAAATTAGGGTTATGCATAGTTTCGAAACCGGATGCTAATTGGTGGATTTTTTTGCTAATGGCATCTTGGTCAGCCGGTTAAAGGCGTCGTCCTCTTTCTATATGGTTGAGGGTTCGATCCCTATCATGGAGATATAAGTGAATTAAAGTGGTTCAAATTCCACAAATTCAGACGAGGTATAGACATATTTTTGCGCCTAGAAATGAGTTGGTTGTGAAGCAATAAATAAAAAGGATACAAGACGGATAGAGTTTCATTATTGAGATGAAAGTATGAATAAAAAAAAATAAAAAGACAATTATATATAGAAAAGCTATTTAAGGTTAACCTAACTAAATGCTAACTAAAAACCCAAAAAAATATATTAGCTCAATAAGTTTGTTACACTAACATCCCTCCTCAAACTCATAATGCAACAACAATAAGCATTGAGAGTTCGGCAGACAAAAACTGAAATCGAGAAGCAGACAATGCCTTCGTAAACATATCAGCAATCTGCAATGTAGATGGAACATATGGTAGAGAGATAGTCACATGTTGAAGATGATGACGAGTGAAATGACATAATCTCAATATGTTTCATCCGTTTATGAAAAACTGAATTCTTGGCAATCAAGATCGCCCTATTGTTATCACAATACAAGGGGTCGTCTGAGAAATATCAACACCCATATCTGTAAGGAGCAAACGTAGCCAAACAATCTCACAAGTGGCGACAGTCATAGCTAGATCGTAGAGGAGCGCGAGACAACATGTTGTTTCTTACTCTTCCATGCAATCAACAAATCTCCAGGAAAGATGCAAAAGCCAGTTATGGATTTCCGATCATGAGGATCAGTATCTCAATCAGCATCGTTGTAAGTACGCAGCTCAAAAAGGACGTGGAAGGAAACGCAGGGCTGCAAAACTGAGTGCACTGAAGATATCTCAACATACGAAGAACAACTCCCCAGTAGAGTGAGCGGTGACAAATTGGCTAACCACATGAACAACATGAGCTATGTTCGGATGAGTGACAATGAGATAAACTAAAGTCTCCACAATGATTCGGTATAGACCCGGATCTGATAAGGGAACCTCGACAGTTAGAAAATATCGAGCATTGGTCTCTAGGGGTGTATCAATTGTCTTATTGTCAGAGAGACGTGCACGTTCAAGAAGATTGGAAATATACTTTGTCTGAGAAAAAAAGATAATCCTTTGGAGATTGAGCTACTTCAATCCTTAAGAATTAACGTAGTGAGCTCAAGGCTTTCATAGCAAATCTATAAGCCAAGATTCGCGGAATTCTGTTACATATAATACTTTAGATATTATAAATGTTAATATTAGTTTTAACCTATTTAGAAATATATATATAATAGAATAATTGCTAAAAATAGTCTTACTTTTTGTTGACTTATTTTTATAAATAAGTTGAATATAATATCATAATTGAGTTTATCCTTCAAATATAAATTTGGTTTTTATAGTGATGGATGTTTTTTAAGGAGAGGTTGTTTATGTCTTTATACTCTCATTGTATATAGATTCGTTGTATATATTTTTATTTTGTCCAAGTCACCAACTATAATTGTTTCTAACTTACAATAGATCTATTTACTTGGTAAACACCTTGAAGATATTTTTATGTTGTTGTCACTATAATTTAATGTTGATGTGAAAGCGCTAAACCATAAACGTAAAGCCTACACAATAAGTCCTGAACTTTATGTTTTAAACCGTAAACCCTAATTCGTAAACTGAACTTTATGTTTCCCATTCATGCTACAAAGTAAATATCTATGCTTTATAATATCACAAATTTTTCTTTGTGTATTCAAATGAACATCAAAACCAGCCTTCTCTGCATAGCTTCTATACATCTCAATTGCAGCATCCACATTTTTGAACCTCATTAACAAATTCGGTTTAAATTCTTCAGGAACATAGGGTTTGACATTAAGCGGAACCTCATTATTGTACACTACACCACTTGTACACAACGTACTACTGCAGTTTGCTGTATGTAGATTATATATGTTTTATGATGTTACTGTGGTAGTTGAGAAGTAGAGTGGTATTGTATTTTGTGGATGACAATAGATGAGTTAAGTATAAATACTAAATATAAGAGTAGAGTAGATGCTGGCGTGGTTGAGTTAAAGAGTAATTGAGTCTGATTGTTACAGTCATGAGGGTTGTTATAATTGAGTATAGTTGATTGTGGAAGGAGTACATGCGAGTGTGTGATTGAGTTTACAAGCAGTACCGGTTGTGGTACTTATTGTTGAGTTGATGTTTGCTAATAATTAGTTGGTGTTTGTAAAGCTAATGTGTTTGCAGGCTTTAGAGATAAAGAGGAGATATATACTTGTTAATGAGATTAGCAAGAGCGGTTGATAAAGAGATTATGAAATGAGAAAGATTGTGGAGTGTGTTGTAGGATTTGGTTGATACCATATCTTTATATATCTATATATACTAACACATCTTGTGTTGACGTTGAGCAGGGAGATTACTCACTAAGCTTTTTATAAGCTTAGACTTGAGTTGTATGTTGTTTTGCAGGCATTTGTAGTAGTGATAGGGAAAGGCATGTGATAAATAGAGATGAACAACTTAGAGCATGTCCTTTAGACGTGTTAGATTTTATTTGTAATGTCTGGTCTGTTTTATAAGGACCTTTTGTGTAATTAAATATTTTGATAACATATTGTTTACGTGGTTTGAGTACAAGTATGCCCATTTTTGATGTGTTAATTCTTGAAAATTTTTGGGTGTACTTTGTATGAGAAACCGGGTGTTACAACCGGAACCACGACTTCAATCCACCACCGTCAGACCTCTTAGCCATCGGACAGCCCCCACCGTCGGCAGTTTACGCCGCCGTTCGTCCTCCAGATCGCGATTGCAGGAGCTACCGCTGCTAGGGTTTGCCTTTTCTGCCTCTCACTCACGATCTCTCCCTGCTCGATCCCTCCCTTCATTTGGTCTCTCTCTCTCGATCGGGTCGCCTGCACACACACACACACACTCGTCACCATCGCCTGTGGGGGGTTTGCGACGAAGAACAAAACCAGAATAAGATCTCGATCTCTCTATCCCTCTTGCTCGATCTCTCTTTTACTTCTCGAATATGAAATCACACAACCAAGAGACCGATTGGGTCTCAAATCACGGCTCCAATGGGTGTGTACGTGTTGCTTGTGTTTGTGGATTTTTCTGAAACCTATTTTCCCCTTATTTTTGATACACGATCTCACATAAACAAAAGAGAACGCGTCCCAGGTATCACATAAACCGAGTTCTGATATTGGTGGGTTTTAAAACTGCAAAATTACCAAAATGCCCCTGAAGTCCTTGCCTTAGAAAATTTCAACATATACATTATATTTTTCCCAAACTTTACACTTGCATAACTTTTTCATGCGACATCCAAACCTTACAAACTTTATATCCTTAGAAAGATGGAAATGAGCTTAACATTTGCTTCTTACTGACTTTAGTCCAATTCTTTCTATATTTTTCGTTACAGACCCTTAAACATGGCCATTTGATCGTTTTTGTCACTTTTGAGCCATTTTAATTCTGCCATAACTCATTCGTTACAACTCCAAATAATCCGAATCTTTTTCCTATTTTTTATCTCAAATATTCCAAAAGTAATCTTGATGACTTTTGCCCAAATCTTTCTAGATTTTGAGATAATAATTTCCAAAGTTAGCACAATAAACTTTTCACTTTTAGTCATTTATTTCAAACTTTACCCTTATGTCCTTAAGATTAAATTCTAATTGAATAATCATCGTATCATGAGTTAAATGAAGGTCTTAACAAATCAATTCTCCATAATTTCACCTTCTTGGACCATTTTGCCCTTGCTCAACATATTGAACTTATTTAAGTATCAACTCTTTTATATTAAATACTTATCTTACATATGCCAAATTTTGATTGTCACAAAAATTATGAAAACATTTGATATTCCACATTCTATTAAACATTTCTCAACCATTATTCCAAGATCAACCCAATGATACTCGACACTTTTTTCAATTTCCATTTATTATCTACAAAGTGGTCAAGCAAATCCTACCAATGTGTTTTTTAATAAAATCTCTAACTTTTCCCTTTTGTTTTCCAAACAATTGGTAAACATCGGTTGTATACGTACTTGTACGTGGAATTTTAAACAATCGTTGAAAAACACTATTGTAATACTTAAAGCACACACCTTCAACATAACTAAATGGAAGTCCGTCAACTACTAGCATGTGAGCTAGAGCCTTTTGATTTGCTTTTTTATCAAATTTCAAAGATGTAAATTTGTTTCCATCACCAAATTGAAAAGCTAATTGTGTTTGATCACCATTAACTTTAGCAAAGCAAGGTTTACATTTCGTTAAATGAAGGTTAAGATTATCAATACCATAACATTTTGATTCACACTTGTATTGTCCACCACCACAATGCATACATCTCGATCTTTAAACACCTTTGTTGTCCGTAAATTTTTCGAATTCGTCCCACGCTTTGGATCTTGATTTGTATTTTTTTAGCTTGTTTCTTTTAGGAATTGGATCATTGGTTGAGATTTCAAGGTTAATTGTCTCATGTTCAATAAAATCCTTGGTTTCCAACACCTAGCAATAAAAAACATAATCAAAATCAGCCATTACACAAAAGTAAATGACAAATAGACATAAACAGAAAAGAGAATAAATAAACAAAATAAATAAAACAATTATCCTAACAGAATAAATGAAACAGAACAAGTTTACTTGTTGACAAATGCTATTACAAAAATAATCCTTATGAAATAAATGAAACAATAAGTGTTGTAAAAATATCCTAACATTTGGCTCCCAAAGTAAAAGGCAAACATGGTATTTTACTATCTGTGTTTGTTGACAAATGTTATTATAAATCCAATAACCTATCCATTCGCTAATGGAGTTGACCATCATTCAAGTTTATATATGAAGGTAAAACTATTTGAAAAAGGGTTGCTACTCTTTTCCAATAGTTTTGGCTCGAAACACGAGCCTCGAAACCCCTGGCCAACAAGTGCTCGAATCAACTTGTCATTCCTTTCTATTTATCAAATCAAATCTTCCGTTTTCAAAACGATTCGGTTGTTACAGTTTTTATTGGGTACCGGATTTATTGCAAACCCCCAAATTTACCATTGAATCATAAAACAAAAGCAAATTTTTGTTAAGAGTGATCAACGAGTAAAAAAGGGAGCACAAATTATATTGATTTATGGGTTTATAATATTAGTATTTTTCATTATTTTGTAAACGGGTGGTTTTACTCCATTATCTTGTTAAATCTTGAAGATGTATCGTTAATGCTCGTTGTAAAAATGTTTTTGGAAGTGAAGATAAGAATAGTTGTGTAAAAATATTTTTGGGATAATCACTAAAATATCAAAATAAAAGGTAATGTATTGTGAAATAACATCATTTTGCAAAACTTTTAGAAGTAATAATCATCATTTACTATTATTATTATTATAATTGAACTGATATATCTTTGGTTTTGTGAAAATACTTTAATAATGGTCCTTTACTAGAAAATGTTTCAGTTTGTTATTTATTTCACAAAATAATTAATGCTTCCGGGGTATTTTTTTTTTTTCAAAATAATTGAAGGTTATAATCACTTAAAATAATAATCGTTTTACGAAAGTTAAGTTTTGTTGCCTCAATGGTTAAAGAAATAATCTGAAAAAATTAAAATATTCATAAAATCAATTTTGTAAAATATTTAGTTATTTCATAATAAATTTTAAATTAACTAGGATTTATAAGTTTTGTAAAATAAATGCACGCGTGAAATTCTTTTGCAGCGAACCTTGCCTGGGTAATTAGTCCGGATCTGGGCTGAGTACATTTTTACTTGTGGCTTGTGGGCTAATTAAATTAAGATGCTGGGCTAAGAGAAAATAGGAATAATTTGACCGATGCCCAATATGCGGGCGATGGAATCATGGAACGCAAGCCGGGTCTATTGGCACAGGTGTACAAACCGAAATACTAGCCCGGTTGGTTTGAAAACTTTTTTTTTTTTTTTTTTGAAACAGCTATGGCCTACGACTTTCTGCTTAGGAAATAGAAAGCAGACTTTGGCTAATAAAGTCGAACCTATTTAACATATTTGTAACCAGACTGAAACATGTTGAAAATCGGTTTAAAAATGAGTTGTTTTGCCGAATTTTAGAATTTAACAAAATTTCCATGATTGATTGTAAATGGTCCAATGAGCAATGTTTCTGGCCATTCAGGCTCGTTTGAGTGTCAAAACAACATTATTTTTACTTTTGACAGAAAAATATACTATGTATTATATTTTTTAACCATTCGAGATCGTTTAGGGGTCAAAAACATCTTTTGGAAGCCGCTTTGTCTCGTATAAACAATAACTTGAACTAATTATGGTTAAAATCGAACTCGCCGATGTATAATCAAGAACCAGTTATATATTTGTGTTTAAAACATAATACTTGATGCATTGGAAGCGACAAGTGAATAGCTTCAAGATCACTCCACGATCCAGTCGGGCGTTACTACTTCTAAGTCCTACAAAACACCACAACTAAACACTGTAAGCAATAAAGCTTAGTGAATAACTCTACTGCAACAAGGTATAATCCAACAGTAATTTTTTTAAGAAGTCTAACCAAGAGTTTAAGTTTCACCTATTAATTGTCACCAGAATACCAAACACCAACAATATATATAACAACACAAAAGTCATCATTTATACACACCTATAAGGTTTAACACTATCATTATTAAGAGTAACACCAACACTATACATCACACCAATGGTACACATATTACACCGAAGAATCTTGGGTATTACACCAACCCAAAGAGTTAATACTATTAAAGGCATCTCCTATATTAACATACATATTATTCATACTAACTTCACCAAAGTACTAAATCTAATACACCATACAAATTGCATATACATAACAAAACATATAAAACAACAATACACAAATTGAGGTTAAGTAAAGTTACTCACCTTAAGTCCAATATCAAAATAAGCTAAACTTGATGTTTGTAAACTTCCTTACACCTTCTTGTCTACAAGGGAACAAAGTTTAAACCTTCATTCGACATCATATATCACCAATTCAGGTTAAACAACAAAATTCATGAAGCTATCCTACCTAGACAAGTTAGCGTCGCTAACTTGTTCATAGTTAATGCTGCTAACTATGAACATGGCCTTCCTCGTGAGTTTTCACATAAATCCCCGTTTTTAGCCCTTGAACACCCGGAAACTAAGGAACACAACATTCCATTTGATTACACACATAAAACCTTACATTTCCCAACATCCACACCAACTACAAACATCAATTAACCAATAATTTCTTAGCATTTTACATATATAAGAGTATACTAACCTCACTTCTTGATTTGTATGCAAAACCCTTTGGATTTCACCTCCAATATGTTGAATTTGGCCCTAAACAGCTAAACAGCTCTGGAACCTCTTTCTCCAGAAACTTCTGTTAAAAAGTGAGAAACACCCCAAATGACCAACTTAAAGGCTTTAAGTGGAATTCCGTCAGCGACAGTTAGCGTCGCTAACGTTAATGATAGTGTTGCTAACTTCTGAATAGCGTTGCTAACTCCAGAAAGTTCGCCTGATCTGAACTTTTGATACCAACACACAGATTATCAACCTACTTTACATAGCGTCGCTAATTCCTTAGGAAATAGCATCGGTAAAACCCTTTGATAAGAAAATTCTTATCCATTTTTCATAATATCACTACAAATAAAATGTCATTTAGTGGCATACAAAAAGTGCCACTAAAAACCCAAAAAGTGTCACTAAAGACTTGCTAGGAAATCAGCGACACAAAAAAAGTGTCACTAAAAGCGCTGCCACTAAAGACCTATAGTGGCACTTTTTGATTGTGTTTTTGATTATGCAACTATATCATTTATGGATTTTAGTGGCACTATTTTTATGCCACTAATAAGTTTCTAAAAAAAATATTAATTTCATGCTTTTTGTAGCACTTTTTTTATAAAAAGTAATTATATTAAAATTTAATTATGATATTTTTTCATAAAGTAATAATAAGACAATTAATATAATAAATGGATTGACACTGCCACTTTTTCAATTCAAACTTATCTAACAATAATATTCGTAGTATTTAAAACACAAATGTCTTACTAAAAATTTAATACGTCTAAATGTTGTAGTCATACTCAAAACATAAAACTATCAAACTAAATATTTGTTGAAGAAGAAACATGTAACTTGTTTGATCTCGAACTTTGTATAATTGCTCCGCTTGTTATCCAACTTACGAACAATTTCCTATCATATAACCGTAATATATCACATAAAAATATGTAAGAATATCACGAACACATATGACACATAAAAAAAGAAGCATAAATCACTTGTATAATTCTAAAAAATTGAATGTGTATTATAAATTTTCACTAAAGTGGTATTTGTTATATCAAACAAAAAGAAAAAAAAGCTTACTTCCTTCGGATTCTGTTCTTGAGTTTCTTTTCAATTGGACCAATGCCTTCAAGAACATTTGTTGTGTCATATATTAGCCTATTTTGCACCTGTACTACCATTATAATTTTTTTAATTTATCACAAAAAAGCACATAGAACATAATTCACATCAAAAAAAGTTACCTCCATTGTATCAGCGGCATCATTCAAATCAACAATACCATCTTCAACATGTGTAAATCTCATGTGTAATGAGATTGATGAATTTCTTTGTCAAAAGGTCTACAAAGGTTAGAAACTTCCATCAATTATAGTTTATTCTATAACTTGTATATAACCATTCTTTTTACAATTAAAAAAATAACTTTGAAATGTAACAATAAGAACTTACCAAAATTTCAATTCCTTTAAATAACAACAATTATGTCCATCATTAAATCCCAGTAAACTTTTAAAAAGAAAAAGGGTCAGGTAAAAGTGATAATGCTAACTTATGAACATATTATGGCTTCATATAATGTCTCACCTGAAATTTGAAGAGGGGATTGAGGTACAAGTTTGTTGCATTTTGTACCCTTTGACCAATTGTTGACTCTTCCAACTTTTTACAGGAGTGCAAACAGGGATGTTAACTGTAGAAGCATAATCGGGACTGTGAAGTCTATTACTTGTATAACACTATAAAGAATGTCTTTCACCCAATATTGTTACTCGATTTCACATTGCTTATAAATGCAAAGTTTATAACTATTTTTTTCTGAAGTTTATATGTATCATTGCAGTTCTGTGAAGTTTAGAAAATAGTGTTTTGTTGAAACAAAACACAAAGAAGTAATGAGTCGTAGATAATATTGTTACAATAACTTGTCTAAGCCACAAATAAGTGAACCAGAGGCAAGTTCTCAATAATGAACATAAAGAGGCGCAAATTTATGCAGGAGGTTGTTTTGTTATCCTCAACATTATAAGGTTACAATTAGGCCAATAATTAGTTCTAAATTGAGACAATTGAAGTCATAAACCTCATAACTACTACGATTGATAAACATCAAAAACTACCGGGGATCTAACAACGAGGAGATTATTTTTGGTAAACTATAAACAGAAGAAACACAGCTTACATAAATCGGTGACAGACCGGAGACTGAGAATTGAGAACAGAAAACAATGACCTCGCCAAGAAGTGCTTCGCTTGGGCTGTGAAGGGCGACGATGAAGGAGGAGGAGACGATCGATCTAGGTCACTCAGGTCTAACGATTTAGCAGCAGAGCGCAGCAAGGTCGGAGCGGAGCGAAGCAGTGGCGGAGCTGAGCAACGTGGTCTTCATCATCATCAGAAAGAACAAAATTCGCCAACATTGAATCCACACACGCTGACACGCATCGCTCAACCCTAAATTTTATCTCTTGTTTAAGAATGATTTGATTCAACGTGGTCTTCATTACATTGTGTTGTTGTGGGACTCAAGGAAGACCGGCGTCTCTGTTGTCGTCGATTATCAATGTGTCAAGGGCTCAAGGAAGACGAAAGTGAGATTTGGGAATAAGAACTCGAAGATGGAGACATAGGCGTGGTCTAGAGATTTGATTTAAAATGAATTTAGATCCAAATCATACCACTTTATCGAAGATGGAGACATAGGCGTTTCCATTGCCGACGGATATTAATTTTTAAAAAGATTAAATCATTTTTTTTTTTTTTTTTGCTGGAGCTTTAAGATCCAAATCATACCACTTTATTGGATTCTTCTTTTATAAATTTCTCTTCTAAATTCGTGTAATTCTTTATCAAATCCAAGACTACTGAATTCTGTTCTTCCTTTTTCGTTCATTAGCAAGTCTTAAACCAATAAAACATAAAAAATTAGTTTAAACTTTAAACTGCAAAGATCTACAATGGAAATTCATCTACGTTGAATCTAACCATATCAATTTTTATAACTAAATAATTGAAAACCTACAAGTCAAACAAACACAATACAAGAAAAAGATACACAAAAGAAGAAAAACTTTCCAAATAAACTCGCACCAGAACTGCAAAATGAAAAAAGCAACATAAATCAAACTCTACCATCATGGATTTGTCAAAATGAAAGTTGACTTTGTCTACTTTCATATCTGCATTGGAGTCTTGAGCTCACTTCAAGAAACTTAATCGGGAAATAAAAATTTCTACATAAATCATATGATCAAATGCATAGAAGAGCATCAAAATACTGAATCTTTTAATTGACATAGTAAAATATGTAATCTGTGAATTAAAATAATAATAAATTTTGTTATTTGGTTCGTAAGTTTTTTTTGCTGGAGCTTATTAATAGATGTTTTCGTATGGATACATATACACATAAATACTGTGTTCAAACTTTTGCACGAAATGCACCAGTCAACAGTCTGATTTCTTGTATGAAATAGAGTGGACAAGTTCTGAATCATATGGTAAACATAAAAACTTGTTAGCTTGTGCCATGTCAACATAATTCAAATCAAAAGTTTTATTATTGCGATCATGGGTAACTTTTCAAAGTAGAATGCTATAATAAGAAAAAATGAAAGTAGAATGCTATAATAAGAAAAAATAAAAGTACAATATTGCAAAAGGAAAAAATGGAAAGTACATTGATATTTATTGCATTTAGCCTATTAAAAAATGACTCTGCACGTACCATAATTTCCCATCTTTGTCTAGAAGTCAAAACTAACTAAATATAAAAAAAAAAAGAATATTAATAAAGGAACTCACAAAAGAATATCTTGTGAGTCACTCTCTCTAGTAATATCTTTGAATTATATTACTATCTCTTTTGTCAAATTTCAAAGTAAGATGTTATAATAGAAAAAAGGTGAATGTAGAATGTTATAATAAGCAGATAAAGGAAACTATTCTATATTTCTTGAATACCTTAAAGCTTAAACTATACATTCATCTATTCTATACATCCCCCTAATTTTCAACTCCAATGATATAACTTCTGGCATGAACCTTAGTGGAAAATTGAGAAAATCGTACGGGTTGTCTGGATTCTCAGATTGCTTACCTTCAGAATACTATGATCCATAATCCATGTCCGGATTTTCACCTGTGTCAAACGGGTCGAGCCACTCATTTTTCTTTCTGGCATTTGGTCGAACAGTTAGTGTTCGTATGTGACAATGTGGTTGACGATCTGTTGGGTTGTTTAGAAAGGGAGCATTAGTGAATCGAGTGGAGGAAATCAAAGTGGGGTTTGTGAAAATCGGTGGAATAGATTTTGTCACGTACAAACACTAACTGTAAATCATAAAAGAAGCATAAATCGATGCCACTGTCTCTCCAAGTTCAGATTAGCCATTACACGCTGATTAGGAAAGATTGAACGGAATTCGTAGACTGGTAGTGCTGATTTCGAGGGATAGTGATGATCTGCCATCGATTTTGATGAGAGGAGGCGTCGATTAGAGGCATATCGATGGAGAGACAGAGAGTAGGAGGTGGAGGCGTGAATTGTAGGAGGATTTGAGTTTTGAAACTAAATTTCCCAAATTAAGATCATGAATTTGGTGAGGATTGATTGTTAAAACTTGATTTTAGGAGCAAAGAGCTGATATCTAGGCATTTAGTTAGAGAGAACAGGAAAAGGATAGACTAAAATTTGAGTTGGAATGAAAAGTAGAAGAAGGTTAGAAATGGGACATCTGGCAAAATTGAGTGTTAAAAAATGACATTTGTTAGTTAAAAGGTTGTTTTATTATAAATAGTTATTTACAAAACACGGTTAACAATTAAAATAATTATATAATAAAAAACATTTTATTTAATCATATATACACTATTTAAAATTAAAATATATTTATATTTTGGATAAAAACAAAAGTACAATTTAAAAGCGTTTTTTCAACTTCAACATGATCAGTTAGGGGTGAGCGTGGTGCGGTTAGGCGCAGTTATTGGCCAAAGCCGTACCGCTAACCTCAAATGCGGTTATTAAATTTTTAATAACCAAGTTGTGCGGTTAATAGCGCGGTGCGGTTATGCGGTTATTTTATGCGGTTGCGGTTTTTGTGGTTGCGGTTTCGGTTATTAACCGCATATATTTGGTGCGATTATTTTGTGCGGTTATTATGTGCGGTCTCTTTAACCATATGAATTTGGTACTTGTTTTACGATTAAACCAATTAAATATTAAAATAAACAACCACATCTCTCAAACTTACAAGTTACAACTACATATTAATTAATATAAAAACTATATAATTATTCAATTATGCGGTTAGCGGTGCGGTTATGTTTGCGGTTATTGAATGCGGTGCGGTTGCGGTTATTTCGGTACGGCATATGTCATATAACCGCACCGCACCGCAATTTTGCGGTTATTTCAAAATTGAAAACCTCACCGTCGGTTATTGTTTCGGTTGCGGTTAATCGGTTTCGGTTTTTGCGGTTTTTTCGGTTTTTTTACCATGCGGTTCGGTTTTTGCTCACCCCTATGATCAGTGAAGGTGGAGAATAAAACTTAAACTTATATTCAGACATAATTTGGCATGAATATGTATTTATATAATAAAATTTTGTTCATACATTCTGATTATAAGAGTGAGGCTTACTGTTTCAAATGTTAATTCTGAAAACCAAGAGAATTAGAAAATATTATGGGCTCACTTCGTCCCCATAAGGCAAAAAAATAAGTTTATAAAACGAATTATAAAAAAAACATGTAAAAACGAAATAAAAAAAAGATTTTGTAAAAACGAATTTTGAAAAATGAAACATATAAAATTGAATGAGTACAATTTCGAAAGTTTAGATGTCATTTTGACATAGTTCCAAAAGTTAACTGACCACAAAAACAGTTTAATTACCAATTTGACACAAATTAATAAGTTCAGTGACTTTTTAAAACTTAAAAAGAGTTAAAATTGCTAAATGATCACAAAATCAAAAGTTAAGTGCCCAAATTTGATATAAAGTTATAAACCCTATATTATACAAATGATGTTAGTACGTGAGCAAAAATGGCCAAACTATTGCAAGGAACAAAAATAGCACCCGGGGGATACATGAAGCAACTCTTGGTGTAGTTGTCGTTATGGAATTCTATGTTGAAATTCAAAAGCGGCAATTCACATTAATAAAAAAATAGAAATTTTGTTAAGTAGGTTGCATTTATTTGCATTTGAGACATTATTCACCAATTAAAACCATCTATCAAACATAGATAAATAGAAACTAAAGAAAACTTTGAACCATTACTCACTCGCCAACAAAACACGATCAAATTCGTAGTCATCTCTAAACCTATTTTAAACTTCATTATATACCATGTTTTCATTTTAGTAGTCATACTTTGACTATAGATGTCAACGAACTGAATTTACTTCTTTCTAACCGATTCGGAAATATCAAACTTTTGAAGGAAACTTAATAACATTCACACGTACAAGAATTTACCATAAAGGAAAAGAATATTTTTAAATAAATAAATATATATATATATATATATATATATATATATATATATATATATATATATATATATATATATATATATATATATATATATATATATATATATATATATATTTATGAATCTAGAACACTTATGAGCATACAATGACATTCAAATGCACAAGAATTACAAAAAATGGCGAAAACAATTCCGATAATAACATAAAGAATAAAGATCAAGTTTAGGAAACACATTTTTGACCTTCAAAGGAGAGAGAGGTTTACTTTGTCTTCCCTATTGTAAGCTCCTTTCATGTTTTCAACAGCAAAATAAAATATATATTTAGGTCAATCTTTTAAAAAATTATTCTAATTTCTAAAGATGTCACTCGTCCATTGCCACCGAAAACACAAATCATCAACGACTTTCCGATATCAATTAAATATCGTCTAAAACTCATGCACGATGTGGGGTACTGAAAGTTCTTAAAAATTTTGAATAGTGATAATGTTATACATAAAAAACATAGATCAAAAAGTTGGATTTTACTTAATTTAAGTAAAAAACAATGGTAACCATCTCCAAAGAAAAATATCCAAGAAAAGCCATCTAAAGGCGATAACATTTTTTTTATTAAACCTGTAAAAAGAATTGTAGAGATACAAATGAATGAAAGATTTGTACAAGAAAATGGAACGTTAACAAAACTGCAAATTTTGTACAAGCAAGTGAAGCTCAGGTCAACTGGGTGGATGCATCGGGTTATATACCCAGTGGGTGAGAGGTCCCGGGTTCAAGCCTGGTTGACGCCCCATGTGGGGGATTTTTCCTTAGCGTGGAGGCACAGGCTGCAGGACCCGGGCCGCCGGCTAAATGCCGACCTGGGGGAGCAGAAGGTGGTTTTACTGTGTCGCCGGTCCCAAAAAAAAAAAAAAAAAAAACTGAAAAATGAACGAAGAGATTTGTACATCCAAAAGACCCTCCAAGAATGTAATATATGCGACAGCAGCCGTCCAACTAATTGAAAACATCAGCAACCAAACCTGCACAATAACTAATAGATTATATAGTAAATTACACGATGGTCCCTCTGGTTTGCGGTAGTTTGTGTGTTTGGTTCTTAACTTTTTTTTAACTCGGACGGTCCCTATTATGTAATTTTGTTGCACGTTTGGTCTCGACCAAACCTTAATTGACCATATTACCCTAAATAGTTTATTTTTTAGTTTTTTGTTATTTCTTTATTATTTTTTTTAAAAATAAAATAATCTTATTTACTCCATTCAAAGTTCAAACGGACACACACACACACACACACACACACACACTCTCTCTCTCTCTCTCTCTCTCTCTCTCTCTCTCTCTCTCTCTCTCTCTCTCTCTCTCTCTCTCTCTCCTGCATATACCGCCTCCACCTTCAAAGTCGTAGTCACGAACACCGCCACCACCACCACATTGCTCCATCTGTGAAACCTCCACCGTGTCCATGCTCGTAACCTAAAAACTCACTACTGTACAAAAACCTTGCAACGATCATAATCCCGGTCATCTGAGCGAAAAACTCTAGCCTACCCCAGTAAACTAGCTTGATCTGAATGGTATCGGCTCCGATTTGAATCCGGAGCACTTCGTAGCGTGATGAATGACTAGCAATGCGTGAAGATCTGGGCGTAGCAGTAGTGCAATCATCTAAAACTCGAGGTGAGTGAGCTTTGGTGCACCCAGCAGAGCTTGATGGCGTTAATTGGTGCTGATTGACAGATAAATTGGAGGATGTGAAGAAGTGAGAAAGTTTCTAGTTTGCTTGGCTATATTTCTGAAGACAACTTTGGCAACATCTGTTTGCGGTGAGTTGGAATCCTAGGACAAACGGATTGCAATTTACTTTGGAAAGATCCACACCAGATGCTATTGTTTTCCATTCACTCATCCTTCTGTTTTTCAATGGTGAGTCATGTGCAATGTTTACTCAGGTCTTACGATTTGCTACATATGTTGACAGATTTCTAGGTTTGAATGTATTTCATTAGTTTGAATGTATTTTTGATTTCTATGGTTTTTTATGGATCAATTGTTGGATTAAGGTGTCTAAGCCATAACTATAATTTAGGAATATACTTAAATTGATGGCAGCACAGTCCTTTTGGGTTGCCCTCATAACTGGCAGAGGACAAGATAACTTATAAAGAGAGATAGAGAGAGAGATTGATTTATTAATATATTATGAGGATAATATATTAATTAGAAATCATAATATTTAATTAATAATTAATCAAAAATTAATTGGAATTAATTTTGGGATTAATTAGATTAATTAAAGGTGCAGAGGCTGAATTGTAATTGTTCAATAGTTGAGCAAAAGACAATTAGGGCTTGTGTATGTGGGTTAGACGAAACCAAGGCTTAAAGCCTTATGGGTTTCGAAATCCATATATTGGTATAAGGTTTATTTATGGCAATGATTAGCAGATTCAGTTATATGATAAAAGTCTCATCATATCAGAAATTTAAATAAGGCAGTTATATGTCTTATCACTTATCATCTGGAGACTATAAATAGAGACCCGCTGGCACCCTCATATTCACGTCTCCTTCAAGGAATCCTCCTCCCTCTCTCTAGTTCTTCTTGCTTGCCAAGTTCTGGGTCTGAGCCATTAGAGGCACGACACTTGTGGTGCTAGCTTCCAAGGTCAACAAAGGTTTGAATTTTTCCTTATGAATTTCAATTTGGCCTTAGTTGTAGGTTCAATTGAGAAAAACATAGATCCTTATTAGGTTGCATGGGAACTTAAGATTTAAGCTCATTGATTGCATAGAACCCTTTAGTGGTATCAGAGCTATGCTTGTTTTTCTGTTGAACTGTTATAATGAAAATTTTGGATTTTAGGGTTTATAGAAATTAAACCCTTGCCACCATATGTGTCGACTTTAGGCTAGGTTTTTGGAAACCCTAGCCTCCACCCTATTTTCGAAATTGTTGGCCTTCTATAGGGTTTTTCTATTTTTGGTAAATATGATTATTAATAAATGGAAACCCTTAGCCTTTATTTTTTTTTTTTTGGAAAACTTAGTGGGCAAGGATAGGATTAAATTAATTGATTTAATTTGTTAATCCTAAATTGATTTAATTTATTTAATTATTAATTAAAGGATAAATCAATGTGGTTATAATTTTAGATTTAATTAAATTAGATTTAATTCGAAAATCTAAAAAGAATAAAACCAAATATTTTAAATTGTTTAAAATACATGTTATATTTATTATTAAAACTTAATATTTATATGTATAAGATTAAGTCAGTCAAATCGCTAATATGCCTCATTCACAAAACTATAAGGGGGGCTATGAGGAAACTGTCTATAAAATGACGGTTGAATGGGTGTCCACTCTCAGGCACCGCTTCCTTGATCAGTGGAGTGTCGTTAGCAGAACGGATTTGATAGGACGAACCTAATCTCATTAAAAGTATAATTTTATTAGACAAAGTACTAGAGCATTTAATAAAATCTCAATCTAGTTACTTTAGAAAATTATGAACAGTATGCTAATCCATGAAATTGCACATTACACTTTATGAATCGTTAGTGGAGCGTGTGTGTTTAACCGACACACTAATAGGGATTCATAAAGAGTGGTAATGGGTATCTCATAAATTATCATTGTTGATGGAGCGCGTGTGGTTTACCGACACATCAATCGAGATGATAAACGACATTGAGGTTACCATGCAGATTTGCATGGTTATTCACATCTTGTTTGTGATCCTCGGCATCCCAGTCACAAATAGAAGAGCATAATCCGAGATTAAACATGCCATTGAACAGTTCAATGAATCTCAAAAGATCTACAAATTTCACTTAATATGATTATCTTCCGCGGTGGAATTGGTAAATCGTCATTTACCTACCTTTATGTGATTTACAATTAGATTACGGTATCCCTATTCTAAGTTGTAAATTACATAGTTGGATCCTAGCCTTAATATTTATTATTGGGTTATATATTAAGGATTGTCCTTATCCAATCAAAAACTACCTTCTTCTATAGATTTCTACTCTTGATGCTTATGCTACTCCGTCCGCTCCCCACTCCAACCATAACACCAACTTCACATCGATCCTTTTGCTCTGTTCAAAGGTGACATTAGATGGCACCAATTATAACGACTGGATGCGAACTATCAAGATGTCGCTTAGGTTCCAGGACAAAGAGTATGTTCTCGAAAAGGAGCTCATCGAGATCGATCAAGAAACCGATACTCCTGAGGAATGTGCCTCATTCAAGAAACACTACGACCATGCCACCAAAGTGGCGTGCATCATGGTCGCAACTATGGTCCCCGAATTGCAAAGATTCTACGAGGACTACTGGTCATACGAGATGAACAAGGACCTTATGTAAAAGTTCCATAAGCGAGCTCGTCAAGAAAAGTATGAAGTAGTCAAGGCACTCATGGCTTGCAAAATGAAGGAGGGAGAGTCTGTCTGCGCCCACGTGCAGAAAATGCAAAGATACGTGGAACGTCTTGTGAAACTGAATGTGCATTTTGACGAGGAACTGGCTATTGACATGGTCCTTAACTCGTTACACGGTTGTTATGATCAGTTTATCTTAGCTTATCATCTGAACAATAGTGAGACTACTTTAGCACAGTTACACAACATTGCAGATCGCTGAGGTAGGAATGAAGGGTAAAGGTGTATCCTCCACTTCTGGCAGCGCTCCCGTTCTGGCTATTGGACAAGGAACGGGGAAGAAGAGGAAGGGTCGTCCGAGAAAGAACTGGTAAGGAAAGTCCCATGCCGGGTCATCTAGTAATAGTCCAAAGGCAAAGTCCAGTTCTGACATTCCTCCCTTATCGAATCCCAAAGAAACCGATTGCTTCTATTGCAATGAGAATGGACATTGGAAACAAAGCTGCCCCAAATACCTGCAAGACATTAAGGATGAAAAAGTGAAGCGATCGTCTACAGGTATATACACTATCTCTAATAACTCATCATCTTCTCATTCTTGGGTCCTTGATACAGGATGTGGTTTTCACATTTGTTTTGATCTGTAGGGACTAAAAGAAAGTGAGGAGATGGAGCATGGAAGAATGAACCTGATCACGGGGAATAGTAGGGATGGTCGGTTTGGGTCGGTTTTAGACCTAAAACCGAACCCAAACAGATCAGTTCGGTTTCTGGTTTTTACAAACCTTCGGATTCGGTTTCTAGTCGGTTTCGGTTTCTGTTTTTTCATTCGGTTTTGGGTCGGTTTCGGTTTGAACCCATGGTTTCTTGGGTTTTGGGTTTAAACCCGTGGGTCGGTTTTGAACCCATTTTCCAGCAAATCTTAAAAAATACATAAAAATAAAATACACCAATTTTAAGATCAAACCAACTCACAATTCAAAAGTGCATTACTAAAAGTTTGAAAACAACCAAGTTTAAAGTTTAGACAACCAAATCAAGTTTAACGACAAAACAACCAAGTAAACGATAACAAACTTTTACAACCAAGTTTCGTCGTTAAACCGAGGAAAGCGAGAGAGATACACATTTGGTAATTGGTTGGATGAGATCGACTGGACACTGGACTAATGCACTTCTCACTCCCGATTTTTAGATTTCTGTGTAAATAATATTATAAATGATATATAAATAAATAATAAATAGTAATATATATATATATATATATATATATACATATATATATATATATATATATATATATATATATATATATATATATATATATATATATATATATATATAAGGTGGGTCGGTTTATGGTAAAATGGGTTGGTTTCTGATAAATGGGTCGGTTCGGTTTCTATGGGTCGATTTTGACATGGGAAACCGAAACCGAACCGACAGTTTCGGTTTTAAAAAAATCAAACCCGCACCACTGGTTTCTGCTTTGGTTTCAGTTTATCGGTTTCGGTTTTGTCGGTTTTTTTCGGTTTCTCGGTTTTCGGGTTCGGTTTTGCTCATCGCTAGGGAATAGGCAATCTTCACCTGTCACCATGATTGGCGTTATAGTCTAGTACTTAGTGATGATGTTAGTTAGATTTGATTGATTGTTGCTACTCTCCAGAAATGGCTTGTAACATTATTTTATTTCACGCATTGTTTAGGCAAGGATATAGATACTCATTTGATAATGTGAATGGATCTATTTCAACATATAAAATGGTCTTTTATATTTAATGTTTTGCCTTGTGATGGTGTGTATGAAACTGTAACGTGTGTAGACAACTTAGGCAATAGTGTATTTCAATTTGATTCGTATAACGGTGTTGCCAAAGCATGCTTTTGGCATTGTCTTCTTGGACACATTAACAAGAAACGCATCGCCCAACTCTAAAAGGATGGAGTGTTGGAATCATTTGACCTAAGGTCAGATGATGCATGCGAGTCTTGTCTTTTGGGAAAGATGACAAAATCACATTTCACAGGGTATTGTGAAAGAGGTGAAGGTTTGTTGGACATCATACATATTGATGTATGTGGACCCTTCAGATCAACCACAAGGGATGCAAATCAATTTTATGTGACTTTCACTGATGATTACAGCAGATATGACTATATCTACTTAATCAAGCACAAGTCAGAAACCTTTGAAAAGTTTAAAGAATTCAAACATGAAGTCGAGAATCAATTGGGCAGGAAGATAAAGATGCTTAGATCTGATAGAGGCGGTGAGTATCTTAGTATCGAGTTCCTAGACTATCTTAAGGAATGTGGAATAGTTTCACAGTTGACTCCTCCTAAGACACCTTAGTTGAACGGTGTGACTGAGAGGCATAACCGAACATTGCTAGACATGGTTTGTTCCATGATGAGTCGAGCTTCGCTTCCCATACACTTCTGGGGGCATTCCTTAGAGACAGCCTCCCATATCCTCAATCTTGTCCCCACTAAAAAGGTTGCCAAAACACCTCACGAAATGTGGACAGGGAAAGTTCCCTCGTTAGCACATATTAAAGTCTGGGGTTGTGAAGTTTTCGTAAGACGAGAAACTCATGACAAACTAGAAGCCATAAGTGGGAGATGTTATTTCATTGGTTTCCCAAAGCAGTGCTTTGGATATTTGTTCTACAGACCGAGTGAGGACGTGGTCTTTGTAGCATGAAGAGGAGTCTTTCGAGAGAAAGAGCTCATATTCAAATAGGACAATGGGAGTACCATTGACTTTGAAGAAATTCAGGAGTCAACTAATGAAGGAACCTTAGATGATACTAGCACTCAACCAGAGGAACCAGCTCCTGTTGAACCGATAAACACCTCATTACCTCTTAGACGTTCCGGTAGAGTTAGCATGCCACCTGAGTTAGCGTGGCACGTTTATTAGTGATGGTACACTGATAAACTTGGTTGACAATGTACCAGGTCGAAAGACAGTTGGGTGCAAATGGATCTTCAACAAGAAGACCAACATGGATGGAAAGGTACACACTTTCAAAGCTCGGCTGGTTGCGAAAGGTTTCACTCAAACCCCTAGGGTTGACTATGACGAGACCTTCTCACCAATGGCTAATATAAAATCTATTAGGATAATGCTCGCCATGTGACAATCAAAATTTTGTCACATATAAGATAAGAATTTATACGAGTATTCAATATAAAAGAGTTGAAGTTAAATAAACTCAACATATTGTGCAAGGGCAAAATGGTCCAAGAAGGTGAAATTATGGAGAATCTATTTGTTAAGGCCCTTATTTAAATCATGATACAATGATTATTCAAATAGAACTTAATCTTAAGGACATTAGGGCAAAGTTTGAAATAAAGGACTAAAAGTGAAAAGTTTATTGTGCAAAGTTTGGAAATTATTATCTCAAATTCTAGAAAGCTTTGGGCAAAAGTCATCAAGATGACTTTTGTAATATTTGAGATAACGAAAGTATAGGAAAAAGACTCGGGTCATTTGGAGTTGTAACGAATGAGATATGATGGAATTAAAATGTCTCAAAAGTGACAAAAATGACCAAATGGTCATTTTCAAGGGTTGATACCGTAAAATCTATTAAGATTCAAGCTTAAGTCAGTAGGGGGAAGTTGTTAAGCTCATTCCCACCTTTCTAAAGGTATAAAATTTGTAAAATTTGGACTGCCTATGTGGGAGTTATAGCTTTATAAAAATCAGGAAAATAATGGATAAATGTTGAGTAATTATTCTAAGTCGTTAGAGGGGCATTTTTGGTATTTTTACCAACTAATCAGGAAATCCGGAATCTAATTCCCGTGTGCGCGTCTGGTTTCTGAGATGCGACTCTCAACCTCGATAAACACAAACACGCTTCCACAAGTTCCAAAATTGGGAAATAGGGATGAGTCTGGAGGCAATACACATCACACAAAAATTGATTTCGTGTCTGTTCGTCCAATCAATTTCAGAGGGAAGGAAACAAGTTGGGGCTAGCCCATTTGGCTAACAAGGTGATTACTAACAAGGAGGTCATGGGTTCAAACACTGGCACTAACATAACAAGGAGTAGTTTAGGAGTAAATAGATTTGCCGTTCAAAAAAAAATTCAGAGGGAAGGAGAAATCGAGAAGTCTAATGTGAAAAAGAGAAAGAGAAGCTGTGTGAACGAGAATGTGAAATAGATCACAACTCGTATACATACACGCACTGTGTGTGTGCATGATTCATCGAACACGAGAAGTAGATAGAAACCTTTTTAGGAGAAAGGGCAGCAATTTCAGCAAGAAGAGAGAAGATGGGCGGAGGCTGGCTTTGGTCCTCGTTGTTTGCGATTTCTGTTGAAACAATGAAGGTTCAAGCGATGGATTTCATTCCCCTTTCTCTTTCTAGTTTATGTAATCAAGGAAGGGAGAATAGATCGAGAGAATCAGTGAGAATGAGGGGCAGCGAGAGAGCAGCAAGAACAGAGGGATCGTGAATCAGAGCTTTCTTGGTAGCCATGGCTCTGCCAGTGCTGTTGAGGAAGTAACACCGACGGCGACTACTCCGGCGATGGCGATGGTGGCTGGAAACTGTTGCTGTCAGCGCTGGGTAAGTTATGATGATGGTAACGGTGACTAAGAAGGGGCCCCTGTGATTCGATTTCTTGCTTGGAATTGTCAATAAACCTAAAGATCAAGCAATCTACAAAATATTGAAGGTAATCTCTCACAAGTGTTAGACCAAATTGTTTAGAAACAGAAAAAAAAAAGATGGTCTTGAGGTTTGCTGCTTGTGTGCTTATGCGTTTTTTAATATGATTTAGGGCTAGAGAAGCAACAAGCTAATGCTATCCTTGTTGGGATGATGATGGTAGTGGTGTTGAGCACCGGTGGCTGTATGGTGGTTGGAGAAGGGCCGGTGGTGGTTGGATCCTCATAAGAAACAACCTTCACCTCATTTTCCCTATTTGACAAAGTGTTCTTGAGGTATAACTTCCCTATGGTTCTAATTTGAAGTGGTTGGATTGTTGCTAGACATATGTTGAAACTTGAGTCATGAGACAAGTATCACACTTTGTGTTGGGATGAGAATTTGTAAAGAACTAAAGAAGATGACTAAATTATCAACAACATTGCAGTTTTGACTTTTATATTAGTCAAAAGGTTTAGCTTGGAGTGAATTGGTACTTACATGTGTTTGATTTGGTGAACTTAGAAATAAGAATACTTGAAGTCATATTATACATGAATCACGAATATTGGTTATTTCTTATCTTGTAAATGTGATTAAAAAGGTTTGAAATTAATATTGGAATTATATGAGGGACGGAATTTAACGATTTACTCGTTTAAAAGAGAAATGAAAGGACTTTTATATTTACATGTTTGTTGAGTGAAAAGCTTGGTAAAGCGGAATGGAATGATGAATTCCACCATTAATGGAACAATCTTAGTATGCACAAAAATAATGTACACGTGAACATGGAATTGAATTGGAATGACATTTATGAAGTGTTGGGAATGTATTAGCATCAAAATAATATGTTTTTTTAACGGTTTCTATTTTTAGAAGCTTTGTTTGTAGAAATTATCCAAAACGGCATAAATGAGTAAAATGAAGGTTATTTTAACGTTTAACCATTTAAGTGAGTTTAAAGAGAAGTATAACTCATAGTTTTTCTAGAATAACTTTGTAGAAACCTGAAAATACCATTTTTAGTCAAAATGGGACAAAAGGGTAAAATTGTCCAAAATGATTATTATGCCTTAAGAATCATACTTAGCCATTGGAATGGAATTCGACTATGGTTTCAAGTAGATCCAGTATGATTAGACAAATATTGTACGTTTAGTTGTCTAATAAGTTCTAATCTCTTATTGAACCAATAGAGATTGAAGGACGTTTGGAAGCAACGAAGGACTAGAGTTACGTATGGATTATTGTAGCTAGACGTTCCTAGCTACTAAGGTGAGTACATGTGGCTTTTTCCCACTATGGGGTACATGGCAAAATGTTTATATTGTTTTATATGACTTTTAAAATATGAAATAATGTGCAAGTTTATCTATCTATGTCATGATTATAAAAGTCTTATACTATGATTTGAAAGTATGTTTTGGCGTCAAGCCATAATGATTTGAAAGTATGTTTTTGCGTCTAGCCTTACGAATGTTTATGAAAGAAAGTTTTGGCATCTAACCTTACGAATGTTTACGAAAGAATGTTTTGGCATCTAGCCTTACGAATGTTTACGAAAGAAAGTTTTGGCATCTAGCCTCATGAATGTTTATGAAAGAAAGTTTTGGCATCTAGCCTTAATGTTTTTGCAAAAGAATGTTTTGACATCACGTCATAAAGTTATGAATGAAAGTTTCGGCATCTAGCCTTAATGTATTTGCAAAAGAATGTTTTGATGACTAGCAATGTTATATTTTTGAATGACTGGTAATTGATGCAAGCAACGAAATGTTATGAATGAATGGTACTTAATTGTACAACAATGTGAACAAGGAACATAGTTCCTTGTGCCCGGGCCATGATGTTTCCGTAACGGAACATAGAGGAATCTACTGGGGTGGTACCGACCCCTTTGCAAAGTAGATGTCCTAAATTAATGATGCTAGGATGGATTGATCAAGTTCTCTCCATTCTGGTATAGACTTGGGGTATCACCAAGAGTGATTAATGCCCTAAGTATAAAAATCAAGCATGTTATGATACCAGTCAAAGCATGTAATAAGATGCTGAGATGGTTTGATTATGTTCTTACCATCTTAGTATAGACTTGGGGTATCACCAAGAGTGATTAAGGCCCTAAGTATAAAAAAATCCAAGTGTGTTTGAATACCAGTCAAGTTTAAGAAATGAAAGTTTTATAATGTCAAACTTTTTATGAAAGGCTTTAAAAGCAAAACAATGACACGTTTCAGTTATAATGATTTAAATAGCAAGTGTTATGATATGATTTGATTACAAAGATTTTGAAAATGATATATGTTATGTTTATAAATGTTTTGTGTCCAAACACATGTAGCTCACGAGACATTTTTGTCTTATGTATTTTCTTTTATGCCATGTATCCCAGGTTCTAGACACGAGAGATAGAAGCAGATAGATAACTCGAGGATATTGAGATTTTAGATGGAGCGAATTCTGGCTCATGTAACGGTTTGTAATCCTAACTTGCTTTCTATGGTCTTGTATGATATGAATTGTAACCCCGAAGTTTTATAAACATTTTTACAACTAAATGGTTTATGTTGGGACCAAATTTTTAAGACATGACACGAGGTCATTAGAAAGGTTTTTAAAGCTTGACAATTTGTTCTATAAAGAAACACGGTTTTCGAAATATGAGATTTTTCAATACCGAGTTTTATAAAATACTACACCAGCTATTGTGCTTTTGGCATTAATGTGCTCTTGGTGTTAATGCGATTTAAAAAAAAAGAAAAAATTTTGGGGTGTTACACGCCATAGTTGCATTTCATGATTATGAAATTTGGCAGATGGACGTCAAAACCGCTTTCCTAAATGGGAAGTTGGCTGAGGATGTTTACATGAATCAGCCAAAAGGTTTTGTAAATGCAAAGTTTCCCAATATAATGTGTAATCTTGAGAAATCAATCTACATATTGAAACAAGCTTCTCGCAGCTGGAATCTTTACTTCCATGAGAAAGTCAAAGAGTTTGGATTCTCTAGAAGTAAAGATGAGTCCTGTGTGTATATCAAGGCTAGTAGGAGTATAGTCACTTTTCTGGTGCTTTATGTTGATGACATATTGCTCATGGACACGACATTCTAACCTTACAAGAAGTTAAATATTGGCTTGGGAAGTGTTTCTCCATGAAAGACCTTGGAGAAGCTGCCCATATTCTCGGGATTAGAATATTGAGAGATAGAAAGAAGAGGCTGATTGGACTCAGTCAAAGTGTATACTTGGACAAGGTACTAAAGAGGTTTAGTATGGAAAATTTCAAGAAAGGAGAGTTACCAATCCAAAGGAATGCCAAATTGAGTAAGACTCAAAGTCTCAGTACATATGCAGAAATAGCGGAAATGAGTCGGGTACCTTACGCTTCGGTTGTGGGGTCAATCATGTACGCTATGACATGTACCGCTCTGACGTGGCCTTTGCCTTGAGCATGGTCAGTCGCTATCAGGAAAATCTGGGAAAGCCACATTGGACAGCGGTTAAGAATATATATTCAAGTATCTGCGGAGGACAAAAGACATGGTCCTATTCCTTGGTGACAGTGATATGTTGAGAATAAGTGGATACAGTGACGCCAGCTTCCAGACAGATAGAGACAACTTTCGGTCTCAGTCAGGCTATGTATTCCTATTAAACGGTGGAGCGGTTACGTGGAAAAGTTAAAAGCAAGAAACGGTAGCTTATTCAACGTATGAATCAGAGTATATAGCTGCAAGTGAAGCCTCAAAGGAAGCGGCTTGGCTAAAGAATTTGGTCGGTCACCTTGGAGTAGTCCCGACCATTCAGGAGCAAATGGAACTGTTCTGCGATAATGAAAGAGCGGTTGCCTTAACCAAGGAACCGCGAGATCATGGAAAGTCCAGACATATCGACAGAAAGTACCATTACATCAGACATAGAGTAGAAGAAGGTCACCTCATTGAGGGTATCATCTGAAGACAATCCTGCAGATCCCCTGACAAAGGGTCTGAGCAAGGTGAAGCACTATCAGCATGCTATGAGCATTGGCCTCAGAGATGATATTAGTTTTAGTAATTAGATAAAAATTTTCAAAACTTGTAACAAAGTAAATGTAATTGACATTTGGTGATTAAAGAAAGGAGAATTATTTATGAGTATTGTTTACTACCATTTGTCAATAGTTCATTATTGTGTTTCATATTTGCATGTTTTACTTCCCAAATAATTTGATTATTCAAAAGTCCATGGTCGCTCATGCTTTCGAAAGTAAGTAGTGAATTAAGACTGTCATGAATTGAACTGTAGACTGTCTAAGGAGTTATACATAGCAATAGAATTGCTGCAATGTTCATGAGTGCTTAGAAATGGAGATTTGAGTATTGGACCAACCCGTGCTCAGAGAATTACTTCATGGATTATATCACGAGGAATTATGAGACGATAATATCTTATGATCTTGAAACGGAGACGTATGAGTTGAAATTTACAAGTCGGTTGTGCATTGATAATGCGTAAATGCATCAGTAACTCGATGTTATAAAACGTAATGTTTTGCGCGACTTGATGAGTAAAAGACACAAGCATATGAGTCGAAGTGTATTCGTTCCTTTTGCCCTAATCGGGAAAAGCAATATATGTGGGCCCCTCGGTGATTTGGTGATGACTTATGGTGCTGGGCCCAGCCAGAACTGAATTGATGTGTTCAATTAGATGGTCTTATATCATCACAAATCAGGAATCGAGAAACAGAGTATCGGACTGAGATTGATTCTAATCCATGTCTCAAGTCCAAATGATATGTTGTAGAACGAATGATCATATATGATCACTTATCTAAGGACACGTAACTGACAGGGTCAGAGTTCGGCAGCAACTTTGGAAGCTACAATTTGCTGGTCAATTTAGAAGCTATATAGAATTATAGTTATAGACTTATCCAAGTGGGAGACTGTTGGATTAAGGTGTCTAAGTCATAACTACAATTTAGGAATATACTTGAATTGATGGCAGCACAGTCCTTTTGTGTTGCCCTCATAACTGGCAAAGGACAAGATAACTTATAAAGAGAGAGAGAGAGAGATATTGATTTATTAATATATTATAAGGGTAATATATTAATTATAAATCATAATATTTAATTAATAATTAATCAGAAATTAATTGGAATTGATTTTGGGATTAATTAGATTAATTAAAGGTGTAGGGGCCGGATTGTAATTGTTTAATAGTCGAGCAAAAGACAATTAGGGCTTGTGTATGTGGGTTGGACGAAACCAAGGCTTAAAGCCTTATGGGTTTCGAAATCCATATATGGGTATAAGGTTTATTTATGGCAATGATAAGCAGATTCATTTATGTGATAAAAGCCTTATCATATCAGGAATTTAAATAAGGCAGTTATATGCCTTATCACTTATCATTTGGAGACTATAAATAGAGACCCGCTGGCACCCTCATATTCACACCTCCTTCAAGGAATCCTCCTCCCTCTCTCTAGTTCTTCTTGCTTGCCAAGTTCTGGGTGTGAGCCATTAGAGGCACGACACTTGTGGTGCTAGCTTCCAAGGTCAACAAAGGTTTGAATTTTTCCTTATGAATTTCGATTTGGCCTTAGATATAGGTTCAATTGAGAAAAACATAGATCCTTATTAGGTTGCATGTGAACTTAAGATTTAAGCTCATTGATTGCATAGAACCCTTCATCAATTTCATTTGCATTTTTACTGGATCAATTTCCTTTGCGTTTTTTCTGGATTTGCGTTTTTCTTGGATTTGATGGCAAAGTCAATACCAAATTCTTTCTGCTTTTCTTGTGGAGGCTACAGATAGTGGTTAGCTGGTTCTTCGTATTGTTTGAAATTAATAATAGATTAGTAACAATTGCTAGAAACAAAGAGGATTTAGATCTTGATTTTAGATGCCTTTTTTGATGCTTTAATTTTCATAAAAATCGACAATGGGTTGGGTGGTGGTAGTAGGGGAAGAGAGACGATGAAGAGATGGTGAAGGGGGAAGGAGGATGAGAACGGGGAAGGAAATGGAAAAAGGGAGAGGTGGAAGGACGGTAGAGAGAGTCCGTTTGAATGGAGTAAATAAGATTATTTTATTTTTTCTTTTTTTTAAATATAATAAAGAAATAACAAAAAAACTAAAAAAAATTATTAAGGGTAATATAGTCAATTAAGGTTTGGTAGGGAACAAACGGGCAACAAAATTACATAATAGGGACCGTCCGAATTAAAAAAAAGTTGGGGACTAAACGCGCAAACTACCTCAAACCACAGGGCCTATTTATGTAATTTACTCTAGATTATACTGATTCAAGTAATCTCAAATATTTTAATAAATTTCAAATTCGAATGTTCAAAATTGTATTACATGATTGTTAATTCACATATTAGTGAAAAATTCTATTCCTTTGATAATCGCTTGGCCTATCATAGATGCCTTGTAGATGGTGCTAAAGATCTTGGATGATCGGGAACGCGCCGGTGGCCTTGCGGCGGTTGGATTGCTGGCTTCCTCCGGTCGGAATGATAGGCGTAAACGTCCGATTGGCTTCCCCTTTGTATTTAGCACGTCTGCTATGACGTTAGATTTTGGGGGAACGCTTACGTTCACTGTCGCACTAACAATGATGGTTCGACCAGACCTCTTTCCAATGACAAACAGCAGTGCCTCTTGCTGGTCGGCGGTGGGGTAGGTGTATCGCTCGGTGAAAGATTCATCCCATCTGGGGCTGCTTATAAGCTGGTTGGCTGATTTCGTGAAATATATTTGCCGTTCTCCTTTGAGCATGGTCACAATGGGTCTGAACGTTTGAGTCGTTGTTTCCCACTTAGAAACCGGAGATCGTGAATTGTACATGTTATGGTCGCCATGTGGTTATGACTAACACAACAAATCAACCATTAACCAAGTGTAATTACATTCACATTCTATGAGAAACGTAAAGAAAACATCCAATTTCTTGTAAAAGAACACTTATAGTTCTAGCGAAAAGCTCCGGTGATTGTAGAAGTTGCTCAACGAATTCAGATTATAATCAAAGCTTTTAAAACTCACACTTAACGAATGCTTCTTGATCGAATGTCCTAGAATCGAATCTTTAAGTTCTTGATTACAGTAACTTGATTGCAATTGTGAAACAGTGTTTCTAAAGGCTTTTGCGGAGGACTTAGAATCCGTTGGGTTGTTTATAGGGTCGGGTAACATACCCGAAACTGATTCGGTTAAAAATAATAACTGCTACTATTGGATAATCTTATCTTATCTTATATCTTATAAATGAAGCATTTTTCGTTCCACCACATGCATTTGAAACCTCCATGACTTTTTAAATTCTCACTTAATATAATCAATCTACTAATTTAAATATTTTTTACCATATTAATTTGAGATTTTTTTATCCCACATTGCTTCACATACATATATAACCTCTCATCTTTCTCTTATATAATACAGTTCATTTGCTTATTATCCATCACACTCGATCTCTCAAGTTTATTATTAATTAAATATCATTTTATCGTACAAACATGTTTCTCAAAGTGATAAAAGCTTCTATCTATAGTCTTTAGTTTTCAAAAGTATTAAAACTAAAAAATGAAGATAAATAAAAAAACTTTTGAACTTTATGTCTAATCTAAACGTATAATATTAAACATAAATTGTTATCATAATAGATATCATGTTTGCATCCGAAACTTGAAAAATGTACATAATAATTTTTTTAACTCAATTATAAATAGATAGTCAAACATTTAAACCTAAAAACATGCTATTAAAATCTATATTTAATTTGTGGTCAATTTATCATAAAAAACATGTCATTATCTCAAAGTTTCAACAATTATCTTATTTCAAGATCATTGAAACTAAAAAGATGAATATTTAAAAGAGTTAAAACCTATTAAAATACCAATTAAGTTGCACGTTTATAGTAACTCGTGGCCACAGTTCGATGTGAGATGACAACGTTGTAAACATTTTATTTCGCTTTCATAAGATTTATGCACATCGAGCTTTCAAACATTAATACTTCAAAGTTCAAACAAATATGTTTATATATATAAATATTATAATAGATGCCATTTAATCAATATAGTTTAAGATGAATTTTTATCATATACCATATTAATTTGAATTTATTAGAAAAAATAGATCGAAGTGGACAACGGTGAGTACCCATCCAAATTTTATGAAAATGATTCTAAAACTAAAATCAAGGGTTTATCGCATGTTGCAACCGATTCCTAATCTGGTTATAATGTAGAACAAAAAAATAACAAAGATATGAGAGAAATGATTTTAACCTCTTTACTTATAGATGTTTTCTTTCTCTTGAAATTTGTTTATTAAGCTGTGTGAGATGAAAATTATATTAGTCTCTTTACTTATAGATGTTTGATTTCTCTTTAGTTGTATTTCTTAAACGATGTGGGATAAGAAAATGACACAAAATAGCACACTTTGAAGGAAATTTTGATCACACGTCGTCATGATAAACCAACTCAATAAGCTTTTTTATTCTATAAATATAGGCCCCTCAAGTTAAAACAATTATATAAATCATTTGATTTGATATAGTTTTACTGTTGGAAATATTTCCAAATATTAAAGTTCAAGGAAATATATAGTTAAAGTTTTTTCTTATTTTTTTTAATAAAATTGATCTTTAAAAAATTAGCGAGTTGATCCAAGATGAGTTATGTATTCGTTCATCAAGTTGTACAAAATCGTATGCATTGTTCAGAATAATGCAATTTTGAACTTTTGTTTCTTATGTAATATTGATGGTAAAAAGCAACGATTTCTAATTTTCTCATGGTCATTCAATCAACATATACTTCATGTATTCAAACTATATCTGTTTTTTTATTATAAAGAAAGTCATCCAAATCAATGTGGTTCAAGATAAATGATTTATCTTTTACCACATCAATTTTAGGTTTTATTCTTTATCATACATTGCTCCACATACATATATGACATTTTCTCTTTCTCTTATATAATACAATTCATTTGCTTCCATTATCCACCAAAGAGAACCCTATTAATTTAAATTAAATATTCGAAATTAAAACATGACCAAATACGCAATCTTTAAATTGATTTTAAAATAAGCACAACCTGCCGGTAGATTATTAGAATCATGTGGTTTGAGATAATTATTTATCTTAAACCATATTAATTTGGTTTTTATTTTGATGCATTGTATTTATTTATTATAATTGTTAAAATTCGTTGTTTTCTAAATTTATGACACGTGTATGTAGTATCACATAGTTAAAAATAATGAAGAGATTTTTCTATATATTTATATTTTAATTTGATATAAGAATAACATGCATGTTAGTGTATCCCACATTGGTGTGAAACGGTCCTATAAGTTTGTATATATGTTGGAGTCTCCTTTCTCTCCACAAGGGCTCTTTTGGAGAGATAATCTTGGGCTCCACATATATTTACATGGTATCAGAGCCGGTGTCCCGCACCTCTGTAACCTCATCGAGCCTACGTCTCTGAGGGGGAGTGTTAGTGTATTCCACATTGGTGCGACACGGTCCTATAAGTTTGTATATATGTTGGAGTCTTCCTTCTCTCCACAAGGGCTCTTTTGGAGAGACAATCTTGGGCTCCACATATATTTACAATGCATTTGTTTATATTTTAACTAATAAATTTTTTCATGCGCAACGTGCGGGCATTCGCCTAGTGTTAATATAACCAGATTTATGAAATCATGATTAATCGACTTTAAAAAATTTGTAATTAATCGACTTTAAAAATTTTGGATCAACATTTTATTTTTATTTTTTTAAAAATATATATTCTTAAAGAACTCATGGCTGGAAAAAATACATCATATTTTACCACTTAATACATTAACACTTTAATCGATTACCAAATTGTATTTACTTTCTATTGTTCAGCCATATCACCATTTATTATTTAGATATAATTATATTTTTTCTTTTCCCTTGACGTTAAAACTTAAAAGAACCCATATTCTGATCACAGTTGCCAAACAACTTCATAAATCTAAACAAATGAAATCGTTTTGATTAATAACCTTTTGAAACAACACCGCTTAAGCTCTTTTACATAGAATTTACTAATTTAATCAAGCAAAACGACATTGAGACTGTTAATATTAATAACCAAAATTAATAGATGAAAATAACTAATGGCTAAGATTCTTTATTTAAGGAAAAAAATGGATCTACATCTTTGTTAGCAATTACTCTAGTAAATCAGAAATTTAACAAATGGGAGAGACTGAAAAAAAAAAAAAAAAAAAAAAGCGAGAAGCATATATTTACTATTCCCACATTTATAATACATGAAATGAATAGAAATCTGGATTAAAAGCTTATCAAATCCCCATTCTTTTGGTAAATAACCAAAACGTAACTTCATATTCACAAAAATACACACTTACACACAAATACATAGAAATTGACTTCTATATGAAACAAACTGATTAAGATCATCGAAGTGAAAAAAAAAAAAAAATACAAACTTTACACGTGAAATTAAAGAATGTTGAGGTGAGATTAAAATTTTATTGCATCTAAAACATCTATACTACAAGATCCTGTCATAAATATTTTGTCTTTGTGTAGTTTCTAGACCATCGTTTTCCTAATTCCCAAATCAAGAAAAGGATTGGAGCTCTGTTAAGGGATACCATTTGGTAAACCTCCCGCGAGGGAGTTTTTTTTTTGAACAGCTAAATTTTATTAAGAGCAACTAGCAAAAACTAGCACAGAAATAAAACAATTACATCACAATTAAGGAAGGATTTAAATGCCACAAGTTCCAATCTATTTTTTTCTTAGACCGACTATCACACCAAAGGAACGATTGAGCAACAATATCATCAAATATAACACTCTTTTTAGGAAGTGTTTTTCCAAAGATTGTATCGTTCCGAAATCTCCAGATGTACCACCACGCCACATAAAGCACTCCTTCCAGAACTTCTTTAGTAAGCTTTTGTAATCTCAAATCTTGAAGCCAAGTCCTCCAATTCGCTAAAGACCAATCGTTTGGTAAAACTAAATCCCACCATTTTCCAATTTTAGTAAAAATCTCTTGAGCAAAACTACACTCGAAAAAAAGATGACCAATCTCTTCAGCTTTAACTCCACAAACCGGACATAAGATAGACTCCAAGTCTATGCCTCTTGTAGACATGTTCCATCTCGTAGGTAAGCCATTCAACATCATCTTCCAAGCAAACACATTGATTTTTATAGGAATCATCTTGATCCACCTTGTAGGCACTCCCGTACCACCATTGATCACGTCATCAATACATCGTCTAGTGGAACTAACCGAGAAAGAACCATCTGTCACCAAATCCCAAAGCCAAATGTCTCGATTATTTGAAATATAAACGTCTTTCATAATTCTATCCAACTCCCCCTTTTGCTCTTCCTCCATACCTCCCATCGGCGAGCGTCTAAAAGAATCACCCCACCAACCCGTGCATTTAGAAGCCACTGTGGCATTTTTATTCTCCTCCAAGTTGTATAATCTGTGAAACCTACGCATGAAGTACGTTTCTCCTAACCAATTATCTTTCCAAAATAAAGTATCCATACCATCCCCAATCCTCTTTTTACAAAAGCCCATCAGATCAATTCCATTCTTTGTCAAATCTCTAGTCGAAATAACGACATCCCGCCACACTGAAGCTATTTTAGAAACATCGCAATTTCCTAGAAGACCGTCCTCTCCATGAATCGCCTTAACCACCTTCACCCACATCACCCTTGGATTATTCTTAAATCTCCAAATCCATTTAAAAAGTAAAGCCCTATTTAAAGCAAAATAGCTTCCAACTCCAAGACCCCCCTTTTCCTTATCCGCACACACCTTATTCCACCCAATCCACGCGTTTTTTGTCTTCGTACCCTCCACTCCGCGAAAAAATCGACTCCTCATATTTTCCAATCTTTTTATCACCCCAACCGGAGCTTTAAAAAGAGACAAATAGTAATTAGGGATGGACCCAAGCACAGTCTTTAAAAGAGTCAATCTTCCACCAACTGAAAGAGTTTTCAATTTCCATTTAGAAAGTCAATATATTGGAGTAAGTCAATATATTGGAGCTCTGTTAAGGCCATTTAAAGATCGACTTCCAGTTATAATTACAAACGGTGTCCACTCTGCATAATAACTGTTTTTGCAAATCATAAATATGTGTATATGTTTTAGAAAAATACCGTCTTAAATTGTTGATTATCAATTAACAAAACCTAATTGATTACGTCTAAGTTTTTCAAAAGCCAAGTAAACCAGATGCTTGAAACTTAAAATAGAACATATACTAAAATACATTAGAACATCAATAGTTTGAACTAAGAATATATTAGAACATTAGGGTGCCTTTAGTTTTCCGGAAAAATTTTCCAAGAAAATTAGAATTCAGAAAATGCGTTTAGTTTGGCAATTTTTCTAAAGTTTTCTAAGAAAATGAAAAATTTTCATTTTTCCAAAATTACAAAGAATTTGGAAAATTTTGGAAAACTCAAAATTATTGTTTTCTGAATTGTTCTATTTCCAAATTTTTTCTAAAATATAATAAAAACAAGTACACACACTCATTCTCACCTACACCCCACAATTACAACTACACCCACTCTACCCTCTACCCACCCCACCCACCCCACCCACCTCGCTGCACCCACCACCTACACCCACCCACCCCATCTCACCCACCCACCCTACCCACCCTCATCCCATCTCACCCATCCACCCACCCTCACCCCATCTCACCCACCCACCCCACCCCACCCAATCCCATCACACCCACCTGCCCCACAACACCCACCCACCACCGACCCCTTCCCTACCCACCACCCACCACCTACACCCACCCATCCCCACCCCACTCCACGCACCACCCACCCACCTCCTACACCCACCAAACCCACAACACCACCCCACCCCACCACACCACACCACACCACATACCACACCCACCCCACCCCACCACACCACACCACAAAACCCCACCCCACTCCTATCCCACCCATCTCACCCACCACCTACCCACACCATCCCCATCCACCCACCCATCACCCACCAGGTAGGGTGGGGTAAGGTAAGGGTGAGGTGAGGTAAACGCACCCTTATTAGTTTGAACTAAGAAACACCCGGGTAGCATGTTTAACAACTTCTTTTTGAACAACAAAATTTGGGAAGACTATATGGGATTGGTTACAACTTACAATAAGGCATTACATCAGAAAAACAAAAGGACAAACTTCAATAACCTCAATAAGGTGATGTTTGTTTTTGAAGAGGTAAAATGTCTGCAGTCTGCGGACCACATCTGCAGAGCATCTACAGAGAAGAGGTGGACTAAATGTCTGCAGACTGCAAGAAGAAGACTGTTTGTTTTTTAAAGTCTGCAGGTTGTGAAAATAAACTAAAATTTAAATAAACTGTTTTTTAAGTAAAACTTATGAGTATGTTCAATTTATGATATTAACGAATTTATTGATCAAAGCAAACATTTATTTTTTTAAATAATAAATAATAAAATTACGTAACCAAAGTTGGATTTACAAATAGTTTGTAAAGCTAAAAATTTGCGTATGATTGTGAACCAAAATTCTAATGTTAAAATATATTTGTATGTTTCAAATAGTTTATAAGTATGATTTACAATAAAAAAAACGTCTATTATATGATATTAACAAATTTAAGGATCAAAACAAACATTTCTTTTTTTAAGTTTGTGAAATTTTTTGAAAAGTTTTACAAATTTATCTTCACTTTGTTTAAAAACAAGAAAAATAAATATTATTTACTTCGAAAAAATAATGTTGATAAAAAAATAGCAACTATTAGTTAAAAAAATCAAAGTGTTTTTAAAAACAAATATGCGTATTTCTTTTTTCTTAAATCGAAAGTGGCCGGCGGCTACGGTTTGGTCGAAGACGCAAGGAAGAGAAAAAGCGAGACCGGTTGGAGGAGAAAACGATATGCGTATTTTTTTAGGTTAAAATTGTATTAATTTATTACTAGAAGAGCTCTGCAGACCCTTGAAGACATTGGTCCACATCTGCCCCAAAA